>BJBW01006901.1:9715-40947 GCA_004320125.1 Scolopax mira
GGGGTAACGGGCATAAGTTGGAACATAGGAGGTTCCACTTAAATATGAGAAAAAACTGCTTCACAGTGAGGTTAATGGAGCCCTGGAACAGGCTGCCCAGGGAGATCATGGAGTCCCCTTCTTTGGAGATTTTCAAGACCTGCCTGGATGCAGCCCTCAGTGATGTGCTCTGGGCAATCCTGCTTCAGCAGGGGAGTTGGACTAGATGATCTCTACAGTCCCTTCCAACTCTAAAAATTCAGTGAAATTCAGTGAAATATATATAAAATAAAGATTACGTGAATATTAATTTCTGTGATTGTCATATTTTTTTGCAATTAACATTTTCTTTAGTGACATCCAATAAGTCAACATTGGTAAACTAATGAACTAATGCAGAAAGCAGATATGCATGGATTGAGCAGATATGCTCAATGCTGAGCTGCTTCCAACAGTGAGCATATAATTCCGCTGACTGGCAATAAATATGGCCTTTCCAGTATGAAAAATAAATTTGCAATCTGGCCTTCACTGAGACATAATTATAATTAAATTGGAAGGATGGTGGGATCAATTAAATTAATAATTAAATATAGAATACTATCACCAACTTAAGCATAATTTTGGTGACCTGATTTCTGGAAAAAATGCCAGTGGGATCTGTTAGGATTGCAGGCAAATGCCTGGGGTGCTTACTTGTCTCCAGCCTGAGGCTGTTAACTGGCTTGGGCATGGAGAACTACTAGATGCGAAACTGCTGGACGTAACAAATAACCTAGTGACATGCTGAACATAAGTCACAGTTGGTGCCACAAAGGTTGGCTGGATTTCACAGGTCAAAGGGAGAGACAGTCAAACTGCACAGGTGCTTGGAGGAGATGACTGGGGACCTTTTCAAGAGTACAGTGTTGCAAGACCAACTGTGGCTAGGTAACTACCAACACCACCATATAAGGATGAGATTGCCTAGGTAATTAATCTGGGCTAGACAATACAAATGTGGGTACTGTTGTAGCACATCTGGGACAAACAAGGGAAAAATAATTAGAGCTGGATATTTATCTGGGAGAAGTCAAGGGTAGAGAGACACAGAACAACAGTGAAAAGTCAAGAGATGGAAAAAAGGTACAACAGAGCATGTAACCATACACTGGTGCTCTTTGGGGTTAGCTATGGAGCCTATGGATCACCGTAACTAGAACAGGACATAAATAGACAGGTTGTTAATGGCCATATAAATGTTTCTGCTATCCAAAGATGGGGTTGGGAGTAGAGTGAGAGGTTTCTCTGACCACTGAGGGAACACCCTGACAGTCATTTGAGCATCCAAATGCCATTGCATCAGTGCCCATTCTAGACCTTGTGGCATCAGTGGCCACTCTTTGTTTTCGCTTTTACATTGGCTGCATTCCCAAAGCAACAAGTAATGGAGAGAAGAACAGCTTTCCACCTGTCTGCCCAGGTAACTGTTTAGCCCAGTCTCCCATCTGACAGGGACCACTGACCAAATAAAGAAAAAGCTTAAGGACAAGTCAAGATAGAGAGCTGCCTCCTCCAGTAGGCCTTCTCTTCCATTTATAACCCTACCTGAAGATTACATCTCCATTTCAGCTATTAGTAAACCTGTTCATGAATTTGCTGTCCATCATATTCTGTGACCAGGAACCTGGAAGCTTAGCTAGGCATTGCACAAAAATTATTTTTGACTTGCACAAGCTGATTATCTTGACTACTTCTTCTTTTATACAGTGGAAGGGAAGATTTATTTTTACTTGTTGAAGATTCGATTATATGGAAATCTTTGCACCTATTCACATTTTGATTGTATATTAAAGCTTTGTTTTTTAGATACAAGAAAGAGATGCCATACTATTTCAGATGTATCATGCTTGGAGCAACGCACTGCAGCTCACATTTGGCACATAAAAAAAGTAGATCCCTCACTGTCCTCCAAATTCTGCACAAAATGAAGAAACTGCTCTTTAAAATATCAGTAGGAAATAATTTCACACTGTTTAATCTGTTAAAAGAGGAATTTATTTTTTTTTTATAAAGAATAAGTATTGATTACTATTTTAAACATAAATTAAAGCCCAGGAGAGTAACATGGAAAAAACATTAATTCATTTCTAAGACTGAAATAAAAATATTATATATCGGACTCTTTTTAAACATAAAATAAGCTAAGAATATAAATGTGTGGTATTAGTCAATGACCTGATTTCTTATACATGTCCAGCTTCTGGAATGAGGGGATTGAAAAGTGCATAGATGCTACAAATACCCTTTTGTCTCACCCTGTTCCCACAGACAAATTACAAACAAATCTTGTTGTAACAGGTGAAATGAGGAAAGATTAATTGTTGTCTTTGCAACATATCATTCCACAAAATTCAACCACCTGGTTCATCAGTTTGTCTGAAAAGTAATACTACAAAAATGTCAGAATATAAGGTGCACAATCATTATTACTGCCTAGCAGCCCTTAAATTAAAAGAATAAAGTATACATAAATCATTGAGGGTAAAGATATTTTTAAAAATTCCACCCCTAAAAAACCCACAAGCCCTGCCATTTACTAAGTTGTGGGTTTTTTTTTTTTAAATTTTATAGAAATATAGATCAAAGAAGGTTTCATTTTGCTCTTGACATAAAATAAGAACTTTAAACAAGACTTACTTGAAGTCCATTTATACACAGGAGGAGTCTAGCTTAAAACTTAAACCAGAAAAAGATATTTCAAAATATCATTTAAAATGTTTCTCTCAGTTGTAAGAATGATGATAGGTTTTCCCATGGCAGAAGAGCCAGAGACAAAAGGGAAGTGTTGGTAATGAGGTAATGAAGGGAGGTTTGTCATAATCTAAAATTAGAACTATGGTAAAAACGGGGAAATATTTCAAGGAATTGTTATTAATAAGAGTAAGATCAGCATCATTAAGATTTATTAGGTGGATGTTAAACAAGGTGGTAAGGAGAAAGACTGACATCTTCTGTTAAATCCTAACTAATCTTGCATATACTGAAAGACAATGAGACAGAAAGCAGACTTGTATCGCAGAGAAAGAAAAGTGTGAAATGGAGCACTGTACCAAAATAGCATAGCTCATGGTGAAATAAACCAAATTAGTGTTATTAAGTGAGTATGATGAGCTAGCATGCACACAAGCCAGATGCCTTTTATGGCAAGGAAACAGATAAATGAAATTAAAACAGGTAAATGAAATTAAAGTGCAGAGACATGAACAAAAACCATCCAGACCCTTAAGTCAGCACTTAAGTTTGAAACATGCTAAATTGAAAGTAGCACAAACTGCACTCTTAATTGAAAGGCACTGTAGCATGTGTCAAAAATCTGGAATAGTAAAATTATTATAAATCCATTAACATATAGTTAAATCTCTCAATTCAGAACTTTAGTTCACCTACTCAAATTTCTTTGGCATATGAATATCATAGATTTTGTCTTGTGTCTCACATATGAAAGGTTAATAATTCTTTGAGATGTGTTTTAATAAATTGGCTTTTATTTTTTTTCCTTTCCATCTGGAAGGCATATAATAAATTCTTCCGGAGGTTAAAAAGCCCTTGAAACTGAAGCACAAGGAGAACATAGAACATCGAGGCAGTGAAGATCTCAATGGGATATAGAACACTACAGTATGCAAATTCTTATGCCTTGATTTAAATAAGATATTAGCATAATAGTTTGGCACAAGTGTATAAATCAAAGAAAACTGTTCCTTAACTTTATCTACTATCTAAATAATACAGAAACAAAACAGATGTCTTTGCAATTCTTTTTCCCAATCCCCACCCACATTTTACAAAAAGATAGAATTTGATAAAGCTGCTAAATGGAAGACCACCATTTCAGAACTCAGCTACCTGGGGCTAAACTCTGTCAGATTTGGGAATTAAGCTCATTAAGTTGCTTATAAAACCCCTTTTCTCCTCTAGTATGATGGTGGTGATGAATGGTTGTGTCTGAGGAACTGCAGGTGTCTTTGATGGACAGCCTGCTTCAAACAAGCTGAAGTTCTCTCTTTCCTTCTCTTCCTGCCTGTTAGGGAGTGTGGTATTACAAAATGTTCTCTCCTGCTGTTTTATCCCCTTGTACAAATTCTTAGAAAATGGGGGGTGGGGGGAGGGGGGGAGGAGTAGTCCCTTTTACTTTTAAATAAGATTCAGTTTAAGAGAGATTTTTCAGCATTCTCAAGATGAGAACAACAATGTATACGAAAACATAAAAAAGCGGATCTTAAAAAAAGACCGAGTTTCATGGTTCGTCTTTTGAGAGATATTGTGCTTTAACCACAGTCAGAAAAATTCCTATTCTCCCATGAAGTTAAATATCTATCTACTGGTAATTTTAAAAAACATTTCTAAATGAATGTGAATATATACCTTGTCCTTGAATGCTAGTTGTTTGTCAAGGTACCTACTATATTTATTTGGACAGGAAAATCTACTTTACTTTCAGAGTCATACCATTGCTTGACTGAGGTAAAACTTCCAATATGTTTTCTGCAATAAAAATTCTCTTTACAGAGGAAGATTCACTTTACAAATTTTTTTAAGACAAAAATATGTAAACCCAAAATTATCCAGGCTTTTTTCCAGTGCTGCAAATTGACAATACAAAGGCCTGCTGGTGATATATCATACCAAACCATGAAACAAATTCACACGACATGATGCTAATAACGAGTTTTGAGAAATAAAAGTGGGGGGGATAAAAGCATCTTTTTTTGGAATTCAATTGAAAATTATACCAATGGATGAAGGCAGATGGGACAGTGAAATATTTGCAGATTCTGACTACCATCTGTCCATAATTTATTATCCATCTGATTGCAGGTTATTATTGTTTTTCTCCTATCATTAAACACTTGTTATTTATCTTGTTACACCACTTCTGCATTTAACATCGAGACCTTCACAGATTTGAGTGCTGTTATCTCCAGTGACCTATAATTTATGTAAGTTCTTTTGGTGTCCTTACTTCTGTTCACCAGGCATCTAAAAGTGAATATTGCTCTCAGCTTAGATTGCTGATTAATTAATTTCTACCTTCTCTACTTCTGCGTTACAGCCTTGGGTTATGAGTAGAAAGTAATAATTCACTGTTGCATATAGTTTGTCAAGTTAAATTCTGCAAACTTCTGATAGAGCCCAATTTCCATGCTACGTTTAATAGCTTGTCCCTTAGAAATTAATCCCTTTCTATCTGTGATTTATTTTTTCTTCTGCTGCTTAGTGACAAAAATGGATTTTTGCCCCTGATCTGCTGCGATCTGGCTGCCTTTCCTGCAGTGTTCAGTGTAAATGACATGACTCCATCTGCTACTTTCTTCTCCCTTGTGTAGTTTTAGCTCTGAAGATTACAACACAAGTTGGAATGTCATAACTGCAGGTGGCAGAACTACATACAGTTCTAAATAGAGACTGGTTGTGGTGGCAAAGTTTGAGTACATATCTAAACATTCCCAAAACTTCTACAGGTGCATCCAGCCCCTAGACATAGAGATTCCACAAATGACCCAAAAGCCAGCTATCTTCCATTAATATTTTCCATTAGACCAGCAAGGTTTTCTTCCATGTTGGTGAACCCATGGAGCTAATTATGAGTTCAAAGGAATCTGCTCCTTCCTTTTACCATTACATCTTCACTAAAGGTGATCCACCCATCCTGTAGAAATGAACCTCTTTTGCTCAGCATCAGCCTTTCTACCCTTTCCATGTCTAATGTCACAACTAAAGACCTGGATTTAAAGTTACACAACCTGTTGGAAATATTTTACTCTTTTTCAAATTTATTTTCATCCTGAATTGAGACAATAATCAAGCTACCAGCTCCTCTAAAAGAACAGTAAAAACAATAATTCATAAACTTCAAAATTTTTCTCTTTCTTTAACCCAGAAAATAATTACAATTTTGATTTCACACTGAGTTACATACTCCCAAGTTTTCACAGTCTCAAAAAAATCTCATAGGATGATTTAAACCTCATTTCACATGGCTCACCACAATTATTTCAATAAGTATGACACCATACTGTAGCAAACTTTTTTGTAGCCTTATTTTCTTACTTTCAATTCTAATAGTTTCAATTTACTTTCAATTCCAATAATTGGTCCATTTTATAAACTTAGACTTTTGTCTTTCAGCAAAGAAACATTCCCTCAAGATTTTCATTCTTTCCCTCCAGTTCTCATTCCCATACATCAGTGCCAGTGCCCGCCTTCCTGTTCTTCTCTCCAACAAGGTCAACTATCTCATTCTGCAACAAATTCAAACACTTAAACAAGGAAAAATCCTGACTGCAACACACTGATGTGATAACATTTTTGAAACACTAAAACAAAAAATTAGAACTGTATTTGTAGACTATCTATATTCAAATTAGATTTTGTGGCTACATTTTGCAAAAGTGCATTCTTCTCCCCAGAATTTTCTTGCCTTATTTCATGGAACAGATCTAGCTCTAGTCAGGCCCTAAGCATCGAGCTACAAATTACAAAGAATAAATTTTAAAAAGAAGTTTATCCAGTGACTACCTAAGCACTTTGATTTTAGCAGGTACTGTCTAGCATCCCAAGCTTTGTTTAATATTGTAAGTAGGAAACTGGTTCACAAACTCTTGGGATCAATACCCATAATGAGAGTTCCCTAACCATCACTTAGATTAATTTTTTAGCTAAAAATGTGGTCCATGGATGCTGTTAAACCTAGGACATGTGGCAGCCAGGAATACAAAACCCAGCAAGAAAGGAAAAGATAAGAGGAGAGTAACTTAGATCTAAATGTTACAGCAATTGGTTGTGGTTCTCCATGGCCCTAGGCCCTGTTTCTAAAATTAGCCTCATTTTAATCGACGGTGCAGTATGTTCATACACCTAAGAAAAGCTTCTGACATAACCCTAAACAGCTTTAGAAATTCTGATTTTTTTACAGAATATTATTTGTATAAATTTAACATTTCTATTATCTTTCAGTCTGTAGGAAGCACACCAAGATAAACTAATGTTATTGTAAGAATGTATTTCACTGAGAATATGATGTTAGCTGAAGTAAGCATCATTTATGGAGTACTGGATTAAACATTGTTAATATCCTGAAACTTCTTCACTGCTGGCCATAGAATCATGGAACGACAGAATGATTTGGGTTGGAAGGAACATTTAAAGATTTAGTCCAATAACTTGCTGTGGATCATATCAACCTGATTTTGAAATCTTCCAGGAATGAGGCAGACACTTCCACAACTCTGGGCAACCTGTTCCAGTGTCTCACCACTCTCCTCAAAAAAAATTCCTCATATCTAATCTAAATTTACACTTATAGATCACTATAAATCACTATAGGACCTATTAAATTGTCTGTCTCCATCTTTCTTATGAGCCCTCTTTAAGTAGTGAAAGACTGCAATAAGGTCTCTCTGGAGCCTTCTCTTCTCCAGGCTGAACAACCCAAGCTCTCTCAACCTTTCTTCATAGGACAGATGTTCCATTAATCACAATATTTTATGGTCGTTTTCATGGATCTCCTCTGGATCCACTCCAACATGTCGATGTTTTATACAAGATACCCCAGAACTGGATACAGTAGTCCAGATGGGAATCTCACAAGAGCAGAGTAGAGGGAGAGAACCCACCTTGATTTCCTGGCCAGCTTCTTGTGACGCAGCCCAGGACATGGCTCGTTTTCTGGGCTGCAAATGCTCATTACTGACTTATATCTCGGTTTGCATCCACCAGTATCCCTCAAGTCCTCCTCCACAATCAACCATTCTGTATTATTATTGGGGATTGCCCCAACTCAGGTGCAGGGGACATCCAACTTCATAGGGTTTGTGTGGGCCCATTCCTCAGTCCTCTGTCTTGTCAATGTCCTTCTGGATGGCATCCTTTCCTGCTATTGAATAAACTGCATTACCCAGCTTGGAGTCACCTGCACACTCGCTGAGGTTGCACTCAGTCCCCTATCTATGTCATTAATTAAGATACTAAATAGTACTAATCTCAGAACAGACTGTTGAGGGACACCAGTCATTACTGGTTTCCACTTGGACACTGGACCATTGACTGTATCTCTTTGGACATAGACATCCAGTCAATTCCTTATCCATCTAACAGTCTCTTAAAAAAATCTCTCTCCAATTTCAAGGTAATAAAGTTGTGGGGGACCACAGAAAATGTCTTACAGAACTTCAGATAGATGACGTCTGCAGCTCTGGCCTTGTTCATTTATGCAGTCATCACATTGCAGAAGGCCACTACATTAGTCAGGCATGACTTGCCCTTGGTGAAGCCATGTTGGCAGTTTCTGTTCATTTACCTTTCTTCCATGAGTTTCAACATGTCTTCTATGATCTTCTATATATGAAGGTGAGGTTGACTGAGCAGTAGTTCCCAGAACCCTCCTTTTTACCCTTTATAAAAATGGGCATAATTTTTCCCTTTTTTCCAGGACTTTGTCTGACTGCCATAGCTTTTGAAATATGATTAAGAGTAGCTTTACAACTGCACCAGCCCATTCCCTCAGGATGCTGGGATGCATCTCATTGGGTCCCATTTACTTATGTATGTTCGGGTTTCTCAGGCCATCACAAACCAGATCTTCTACTAATATGGGAAGAACTTCATTCCCTCAGTCCCTGCATTGAGGGTTCAGAGGCTTCAGAGATGTGAGAAAAGCGATTGCCAGTGGTAACTGAGGGAAGAGGACTGTTGAGTACCTCAACCTTCTCCATGTTGTTACTGGTTCTTCTGTCTCATTTATCAGGGGCTGTATGTTCTCCTTAACCTTACTTTTCTGGCCAACATGTCTGTAAAAGCTCTTCTTATTATTCTTTGCCTTCATTACCAAATTCAGTTCCAACGGTTCCATAGCTCACTCCTACTCATCCAGGCAGTGTCCCTACATTCTTTCCAGGGTACACATCCCTGGTAGTACTGCCTGGGCCTAAGCATTTGCTTTTTATGATTTAGTTTGAGCAGGAAGTCCTTCCCAAGCTATACTGATCTCTTCTTCCTTGCCTGATTTCTTACGTATACAATCAAGAGCTCTTGCAGTCTAGGAAAAATGTCCTTAAAGAGCTGCCAGATAAGCGAGGGCAGTTTTCAAGGCAATCCCATCCACTAGTTACTTAAACAACTAAAAGTTTGTTCTAAAATTTAATATCCTGACTCTAATCTTCACCTGGCCCATATCTGTCAAGAATGTCATGGACTTCCAGAATCTGGTTATAGACAGCATGGATATATCTGTGTTAGCTGTGCTGGTGTTTTTGACATGTTCAAATGTCCTCTAAGGATTTTCATCTCTGATGGGATTAAGTCATTAGTGATACCAACAGTGGACAATGGTGTAAAGATAAAGATAAGGAATGAAGTTATGGACAGATTTCAGGTGGGAAGTCATTTACAATATGACACAGAAATGAACAAAGCAACCCACTGAGATACTCTCTCATGTAGAAATCTTTGATTTGATCTTTGTTTATTGCTTCTATATTAATTTCCACTTCCTCAGTCTAACTCAGTCTTTATATTTTGCGTTTCTATTAAAATATTGGGGTTTTTTATAACATCCATTCTTGGGCATGTTCAAGAATGTCAACCATTAGAGGTATTCAAGAGTCAACTAGAGATGTCTTTGAATGGCCTGGTCTGTGTAGGCTTAGTTTGATCAGTGGGTTACACAAGATGACTCCTGAAGGTTTCTTCAAACTTAAAGTACTATATGATTCCATAAATTCATAATCTTCTGGCATGCTCAGAATCTGGATTGCAATGGAGACTGGCTCCAGGGCAGATAAGACTGCGCTGGGAGAAGGGATCTGTAGCTAAAAAGACTGACAAAAATCTCTATTTGGGGCAAAGCCCCCTACTCATGCTGGAGGCTGCCAGCTGGTGTGTGGGTTGCTAAGTAAGCCTGGGCAGAGCCAGCTCCTCCCATGTTTCATCAGACCACCAGGTTATAAGAAGCCTCAGGGAGGGCAGAGGTTGGGGGGAAGGGGAAAAATGGGATATTTAGTGTTTTCTTGTGTGCTTCAACAAGCTGCAGCTCATATGGTTGCGCACAGAGCCTCTGCCAGTGTAAAAGGTAAGCTCAGCCCACTCTAAGCTTTCAGACAGCTTGGGCAATCATCCTGACTGACCCTCAAGCTTCCAAGTGTAATTTGCTTGCATACTTCCAGCCATGGTTACTGCCTGGTCAAAGGCTGTTGTTATAAAAGGAAAAGCTGTGGGCTTTCCATGGGGCCTAATGAAGCCCCATGCAAACATGCAGGTGTCCAGGCCTCTGGCTGCAGAGAGTGCTGGAGCCTGGAACTTACAATGGCGGGCAGTGGGGACAACACCTGCATCTGATGTGAACAGGTGAATGATTTGCTCTTACATGTGGCTGAGTTGAAGCATGAAGTGGAGAGACTGAGGAGTATCAGGGAGCGTGAGAAAGAGATTGACTGGTGAGTGCACTCCCTGAGGGTAAGGGAACAGGCTAAGACCTCACATAAATCAGAGGACCCTCTCCCCTCTTCTCACCAGGCAGCAAGAGGTGATCTCGGAAAAGAAGGGGAGCAGCAACAGGTCCCTGCTTGGTGAAGCAGGTGAATGCCCTCCTGACCCCTCCCAGACCCCCAGTTACCCTTGCAGAACAGGTATGGAGTCCTGCAAGAGGAACTGGTTGATGAAAGGGAAGATGATAAAACCAGGCTGGAAATGCCAGAAAGACTGAGTCACCATAGACCCTGTATCAAAACGAGGGCTAAAAGGAAAAACAGATGAGTCATTGTTGGTGGCAACTCTCTACTGAGGGGGGTGGAGGGGCCAATATGTCACCATAACAAGCTTCACAGGGAAGTCTGCTGCAAGGGGATCGAGTGCACCCTCAGTAAGTTCGCAGACGACACTAAGCTGGGTGGCAGTGTTGACCTGCTGGAGGGTAGAGAGGCTTTGCAGAGGGATCTGGACAGGCTGGATGGATGGGTTGAGGCCAAGTGCCAGGTCCTGCACTTAGGTCACAACAAACCCCTGCAGCACTATAGGCTTAGGGAAGAATAGCTGGAGAGCTGCCCGGAAGAAAAGGACCTGGGGGTATTGGTTGACTGTCGGCTGAACATGAGGCAGCAGTGTGCCCAGGTGGCCATGGAGGCCATCAGCATCCTGGCCTGTATCAGGAACAGTGTGGTGAGTAGGACCCAAGAGGTGATCATCCCCCTGTACTCAGCACCTGTGAGGCCTCACCTTGAGTATTGTGTCCTGTTTTGGGCTCCTTACCACAAAAAAGACATTGAGGTGCTGGAGCAGGTCCAGAGAAGGGCAACGAAGCTGGTGAGGGGTCTGGAGCACAGGTCGTATGAGGAGAGGCTGAGGCAGCTGGGATCGTTCAGTCTGGAGGAGGCTGAGGGGATGAGGGTTATCACACTCTATAACTACCTGAAGGAGGGATGTAGAGAGGTGGGTGTCAGTCTTGTCTCTGAAGTCACAGGAGATAGGACAAGGGAAAATGGCCTCAAGTTGCACCAGGGGAGGTTTAGATTGGATATTATGAAACATTTCTTGACAGAAAAGGTTATCAACCATGTAAATAGGCTGCTTGGTGAAGTGATTGAGGCACCATCCCTGGAGGTGTTCAAAAGATGGGTTGACACGATCCTCAGGAATATGGTTTAGTGATTTTTATTTCTTATTTATTTCTTTGTCAGAGTTAGGTTGATGGTTGGACTAGATAATCTTTAAGGTCTCTTCCAACCTAGATGATTCTATGATTCTATGCCAGACTTTGTGTCAGCCTGAACTCTAGCACATGTATTGTATCTACATGACAGCTAACAATTTGAAACATACAGATATGTAATTCCATCTCTGCCTCCATGTAGCATTTGCCATGCTAAATCATAATGATTTGCAAGACTGCAAGTTAAATGTTCTAATTTAAGAAGTCAGTAACTATGAAAATCCAAATACTATTTGGTCTGATGATATAAATTTAAATTGGGTCATTTTAGCTATGCATTATGCTTCTATCTAATTTAGCTCCCTTTCAGTCATGCTATTTTTGAGCTACATTGTACTACTTTCATTCAGGTTGATTCAACATTAATTCAGAGGCTTAGTCCCATTTTACTCATCCATGAAGCTTCCTTGATTTGAAAAGACCTACTCAGCTAGTAGAGAATTTGACAGCAAAAGGGTTACATGCTCTAGTCCTTAAGCAAAGCTGTTTCAATTTAGATTATTCTATATTGACACTTTAACTGCTGATATTTATTGGTGGGGCTCAACTTTATAATTCTCTGTGCAGTTAGGGAATATGTTATATTAATAACAATTATAGTAATACTGAATGGAGTGGTGTGTTTGGAGGTGCGTATTCTGCATTCTCTGAAAAACAACTTGTGTTCAGGATGGAGTCTCCCCTTAGAAAGCACTTGAGCAAATGGTGAAAAACGCGGTATTCTGGAAGTAAATTCAAAGCACGAGAATGGGGCAGCAGGAAGCCATATTGAGGAGAAATGGGCAGATTCAGTCTCTTTCATTGCATATTTGTCCTGTTTTTGTAATGACAAACAGCCATACATTAGTAACCAAAAGAATGGCTTCCCATTGAAACAGACATGTTACTCTGAAGCTGCATATGAAAATTTCAGTTGTTACTGGTAATGATTTGTCATATACCAATAAAGCATTTATTTTGAAGTAGAATAAGTGTGACTGCATTATCAAGACAAATACTAAGCTATGGAAACAGTACTTTGCTGCAGTCTAGTTAAATATCCTGTTCCTTTTTACTCTTGGCCACAGGTCTCCCTTCTGTTTGCCAGTGGCAACCTGTGCTGAAATCACCAGCAAGTTGATTGCCTTTCAAGCCTTCCCTAATCTGGGAACAATACTGCAGGAGTTGTATTCTGCCTGGCACAAAATTTTATGGGAGCTGAAGCACTGGATTCCTTAGTGCTGATATCTCAGATTAGATTTAACTGTGCACTATTTACATTTGAATTTAAACATTTTATCATTAGTCAATTAGACCAGTAGACAGAGGTTAGTATTCTGTGTATGTGTGAATTTTCCCAGAAAGCACAGTTGTCTTTTTTGTCAGCTTGTAAATGGTTTATTCCATTACTCACCTGAGACATCTGCTTTGCCAGTTAATCAGCCTGTCATTTTGTATTAGTTTTAAGCAACAGACTGTATTTTCAATTTTAGTTAATCCAGGTTGTTTGCTCAGAGATTTTACTAGTCACAGATCCTAGAGTTCTCTTGGAGATTTATCCTTCAACTAATTAAGAAGCAGTTTCTATGATTCATTTTACAAGGGCTGAGACACAAAAAGCTCTGCAGCAAACCTTCTGTGGGAAAGTGGGGACAAATTCCACTCTTTCAGCTGAAAGAATGATTTACTAGTAGCTTAGTTTGCAGGAGAATTAAAATAACTTTAATTTCTCAGAGCCTGAAATAAAATGTTTGTTTGCTTTGAGGCATATTACTAATCACCTTAAATTAAAAAAAAAAAAGTCTATAAATAATTAGTAATATAAATAAAAAAAAAAAAAACAAAAACACTCAAAGCCACAAATGTAACACACGCAAAAAAGGACAATAGTAAATTTACCTTTTCAGATTAGTTTTCCAGCCAAGTCTGAGTGTAGGCATTAAGCGATAATCCTGGAGTCACTTCTAATCCCAGCTTCACCCTGGCCCACCTCAAGTAAATTGTACCACCCAGCCTCTTGCCCCACAAATTAATTATGTGACCAAGAAGGTGAGAATATTCTGTGCAATATGGCAATTTCCTAGATATTTAAGGAGAAATTTAAATGTGCACTGTCAGAGACAGGACGAGTTAATACTAGAAGGGGAAAAACACATTTATCCTCCCTCCACAAGTAGGCAGAGGAACTCAGGGATAGATGGGGCTCTTATGGTAATTAGTTATTCTCTAAAGAAGGAAAGCATCAGTGTTTTCTTAAAAGTCACAAAAGTTCCAGGGGAATCCTTGAATCAAGCATAACTATTTGTCATTTACAAAAAGTATAGTTAATTATCCAGATAAAAATTGTTACTAAGTACTGGGGGTGGGGATTCCCTTTAACATAAAATTCACCAATACCTTTGTTTTAGTGAGGGCCATTGCTGTGACCCTTTCACAGAAACGGTAAGTAAAATCTGTAAGAAGTTTGTTTGCATAAGCTTTAAATACCTCCTGCTCTTGAAGAACAGTATCTAAAGTTACACATTGATTTGTTTTTACCTGTCAGGAATTTAATTATTGTATCATCATGTGCTGCCATCAATCATTATTTAAACAAAGTTGAGTTTTTAATTTTTTATTTTTTATTTTCTGGAACTTACTTCTATTACTTAGAACAATATTAAATATGACATTAACATAGTGCAATTTCTCAGTGAGCATGCCAAAGTGCTATACATGCCTTTCATACAGAGTATTTAATCCAATGAATTTAGCCACATTCTGAAAGTGGGCAAAGGTTTAGGAGGCATACCACATTCTTATTAACGTTTGACATGTAAAGTTAAGAATATCCTATCTAATGGGAAGTATAGGAAAATTTACAGGATTCAGCTGAGATACAAGAGAGTAGAACTCTTGTTTTTATGAAAAAATGATGAGGGATTTCTGGTTAATTAAAATTATGAGACTTGTTTCAATTTGATTGTAAAAGGAAAATGTCCTTTAGAAAATAGTGCTCCAGGCATCATGTTTTGGACTTCTAGATATGGAATGAAAAAAATGCCAAACCTGGTAAATCACAAGGTCACTCTTTGTTCCAAGTTCTGCTTGATGCACTAATTTTAAGAGTGGAATTTCCACTAATTTAATAAGAGTCAGTGACTCTTCCCGGGAGTTCCCAATACCTTCTACTGCACTTCCCTCCATAGCCACTACCCCATCATTTGCCAAACCTCACACTGGGTTGCTTGGGACAATGTAACATTTGGCATCAAGACTCTGCATTTTCCCCATGCAAATTAATTTCTCACCAGATTAGTAATTACCTAAGAAGTTTAATCCTTCTGACCTCACATTAGTGTCAGACAGCTAGTAAGAACATCTTTGTGTTAGCCACACAAACCAGACATATCTATTAAAACTGCATGTACCAGTGTAACTTTGGGGTAAAAGGAAGATTTCTGGCGTTTGATACATATATCTTTTAAAGATCATCTTTTTAAACTAATCTGAGAGATTTTTCAGGCCAACTACCTTCTGTAATTTGCAAAGTATTAAAATTAGTTGTAAGAAGTCAGTTTTTCATATGCAAATATTTGTATATCCTCAGATTAATCTACTACTTACTTCTTTGTTTAGAGAATGTTTCATTCCCTTTCAAGGAGCTTATCCCAGGCTGTAATATGTCATGTCCCTTTCTTAGGCAGCACTGAAGGAGTTCAGCATTATGAAATTTTGTTTCCTTCCAGTTCCAACATCTCTCTTACCTATTTAAAATTTTCATGGTAATTTTTCTCTGGTGGTAGTTCTTTTTTTTACCAGGGCTCTTAAAAACATTCACCTGACTTGATTTGCACTTAGTAGCCTCACTTTGAAGAGAGAAATATAAAACATTTCCCATTTGATTTTTTCCAGAGCTATAAAAGTTATTATTTTGTATTGTTAGTGATGTAATGCGTGTAAGTTCTGAGTCATCTACATTAGAATACTTCAAACTTGGAGGAAGACAGAAAAGGAGAAAAAATACCACTCTCCCATTTAATTTTATTTTTTAGCATATGTAGCAAACTGGATGTAGTGTCCAAGTCCAACATTTTAATAAGCAGCATAATGAGACTTTCTGTCCAAATGCAGTCATAATATTTTGTTCTTTTTGCTTCTGGCTCAGTAAAACTGATAATAAATAAGTAGTTTGGAAAAGTAAAAAATGGTATGTGCATGGAAAGAGGTTTTTAAAGTCTTGTTTCTATCACAACTAACTACCCTTTTCAAGCATGGTTGTTCTCATAACATATAACATGTGAAAACTATTTTATATGTTTTATTATTAAAAAGGATAGGGATTGTATTTTACACAAAATACAATGAAAAGGTTTAGGATTTTCAAGGGACTTGTGCCAAACTTTATTCTTTATTGTTCTTCCTGACCGTAAATCACAGCAATTTTTGACATAGATTGATGGAGTAATGAGACAAAGATTTTCTTAAAGTCACTAATATTATCTATACAGAAAATCACAAACTTGTCTTTTTTTCTCTTTGAACATAAAAAGTAAAGGCATTGGTTTCCTTAGACTGGCAGTTAGTAGTCTGAAGTAGAAGAAAAGAAGTGACAAAAATATACCCTCCATTCACCTGTTGAAGGGTCTAGTCAGGGAAGGCAGGTTGTTTTGTTTTGTTTGGCTGCATTTGAGGGGTCTTTTATGGCCCAAGCTGCCTACTGTGTATGGCCCAGAGTGTGACACCTATATCTGCTCTTGACAGAGTAAATTCATCCTTCATCTGAGTCTGCCTGCATTTTCCATCTGACATCATTGCAGCAGGCTACATTCAAGCCATCGTAAGAAAGTCATAGAGATATCTTCAAGAGGAAATTGGAGGTTGCTTTAAGCAGACTGATGACAAAAGTTCATTAAAAACTTCTTGGTAACAGGAAATGTTAGTAGTCAAACCTAGCCATGAATATACACCTGCAAATAAGTGACATGGAGAGTTGTCTAACCTGGGCCTAAGTACTTCCTTTGAGCTCTTTGCACAGCATGACAAAAAATCATGAAAGCCATCGATTCAAATGCTCATAATAAAACATTTGTCTTCATACAGCTCAGGATTAGACAGAATAACACACTTGGCACAAGAATTTCAAAGACAAAACTGAAATAATTCAGAAATTGTTTCTACAGATGGCCAGAACATCCATAATTATACAGAAACCATAAAGAATAAGACAGAATTATAAGCAAAGCTTCCATATTTCTAGACTAAGTATTACCATGATCTACATATTTGGTAATCACTTCCTTGTCCCATCCCCTGTGTTAGAGGGTTTATTTGCCACCTCTCCTCTAACATCTTTCCCTGAGACAACTGATGCTTAACATAGATGATGACATGATACCAAGCTGCATGTTCTATACTTCTGGGAAAAGTTTCAGTGCAGTGCAACTGTAATCGTAGAATCTCCTGGAATGCATTGTAGTGAATCTTGAATTTTAGCACATTAGAATGTAAGGGCCCTTTCTCAGAAGACCAGAAATTTAAAATAGAAATAAAGTAAAAAAGAACTATGACTCTTCTGATGGATAAGTAAAATGTTCTTTTTTTAGAAAAATAAACTAAATTTGCAGTTCTCTACCCATCTCCTACTTCCAAGGTGCCAAAAACTCTTTCTTTACATCTAGTAAAGTCTTCTTTCTACTTCTACTTCATCTAGTAAAGTCTTCTAGTCACTAGTCTTCTAGTGACTTGTTTAATAAAAATGATGAAGTAGGAGTAAAAGTGGACATTGTGCCATGAATAACAGATTGTATGAGTTTTTCCAGCTCTTATCTAAAACTGACAATGTGTTGGTTTTTTTTGATTGTCATATCAATGGCAGCAATCTTAACAGGTATTATTCATTTTTAATTGAGCTTCTCTTGATCTTTTGCTTTTCTGTCCATTTTTCTGCTGAAACCATGGCTTGGCCCTAAAGTGCCTACCTACAGCATATGATCAACAGGATATACTTTTGGGAAAAGAGAGAAAAAGCCTTTCCCTAATCCCACCTGTGTTTATTCCTCTGGAATAGTCTGAGATATTACATACAAACATGGCAACCTGTGACAGTCTACCAAAAATGTGAGGCTTCACTGGGTTTTGAATTATGTGAAAAATTGAAGTGCTACGGCTGCAGAGAGAGGTTACAGTGCTATAATATATCTCAAATATACAGCATGTGTTTAAGACATCTGAATAAGATTTAATAAGTATTAAGGGTTGATTATTGACCTAGCACTAGAATTCTCTTTCAAAGTACTGCTAACATATAAAAAGGCTACAAAACTGGTATTTATTACATGAAAAAGAAGTCTATTACTGGGCTTCTCATACAAGCAGTGTTCCCACTCACAGCCCTTGATATTAGAAATAAGGACCAAGGCTCAGATAGCTTGGGATGAAATAATTTCAACACTGCAACTGCCCAGAATTTGGTTAACACAAAAATAAATTACAATTTCTTTTGTCCTGCTAGTTAAATATACAGGCCTTGCATCTATTAGGAAGGCATAAGCTACAACTACTGTATTTAGCCTTGTTCTCTCTGACCTGTTTTCAGTGTTAGCCACAAAATTAGTTTAATAGTCATAAGTACAGTTCATTTGCACTCAGCCAGTAGGAAGAGTGTATTGGCTGCTGTTTGGAACTAAAGGTTAAGGCAAGATTGCCTATGAAAATATTTTTTCTGGAGCAGAAATATGGAACAATATATTAATTTATTCCAAACAATACATTTCCAGATTATATTAGGAATACTTACTAGATTCAGCCTGTGTCTACACTTCCACTCTCTCCTTTTTCTTAAAGTATAAAACTGATTGTTTCAATACAAGGGTTTGGATTCAAAATAATAATAATAAATTGCTAAATTACAGAAAGCTCTGCTTTGCCTAAGCATTTTTACAGTAAGTTATTAACTTGACTCATGTTCTTAGTGTGGCATTTGTCTTTTCATTGGTGACTCAGCTCTTTGTGGAAAAATAGTCAAAAGAAATTTGTACCAAGGAAAACTGCTTTGTGTTACCCAGTCACATGCATAATTCTCACTCAGGAGCAGTATGTGAGGATCAAAGAGAGACAGCAGAAAGCGAACAAGTCAGGTAAAGGACTTGCATCTTCTAACCACAAGAAGATGGTAAATAGAATTTCCTTCTAAACAGCTGGGACAGAGTTATAGCTTTCTCAAAGGGAGATATAACTGTACATATTTGAAGGGGAGCTAGAGCATTCAGAAGTCAAAAAGTAGTTGGGAAATCATATTTATGAATCTGACAATTGACTCGTGTGTTTGTGTCCTTTGACACTGCTATTTAGTTACCTTACTTTCTTCCTTCTGCAATGAAAAATTAACGAAAAAAGGAGAACTTACCTTTCACAATGCTTTAGCCATCTCTTTTTGACTCCTCATGTACTGCAGGCAGGGGGAGATCTCACTTGGGAATTAATTCAGACCAGAAATTTATTTTCTTTGCTTCTGAGTTTTAATTCACTCCAACCAAAGCATTAGAGCTGCAACTGCCTGCAGGTGTTTTTAGCTGTGTTTTTACCAATGTACTAATTTTTGAATCCCCGTAGTCCTTCTTCCCCTCATTACTCTAGTAACTCTAGTTTCTCTTCTACAGCTGGTTTCAAAACTGATGGGTTATGCATAATGATATGAGGTCCTTCCTCCTAGAAAACTAGGTCATTGAGATGTAAAATTAGTCTCTCCCACACTTATGAATACTCTACATGATGCCAAAGTTCAGCATAGTTACTTGACAATATGTGGGCACAACACAGGGTGGAAACCTGAATTTTTATTAGTCCTTACCTGCTTGTATTCCAGTCACACTATTAAACTCTCTTATTTGACTGTAGAAGACTATGCACAACAGTAAAGCAGTTCTCTGGTAGCAACAGAAACATCACTTCAGTTGTAATATTTGGTTCATGGCAAATGGAGTAGGTAAGGAATCCTGGTCAGTCCATAGACTATTGAGGTAGACACTTCAAGACAAAAGGGATCCCTGAAAGCCTCATCTGACTAAATGTTAACAAATATCAAAATATAGATATGCTGAGAGGTTTTGGGGAATCAGAATTTGTCAAACTTGTTGCAGACTGTTACCATCATAACAGAAGGATGCCAATAACAAAGAAAATTCTTATTAATAATAAATATTTGTGTCCTTTTGTGTCTTTTTCCTTATTACAATTGACACTGTCATACCACCACATGCTGACTCTATCTTATGCTCCAAGACATCAGTCAGTCTGTATTCTACTTAACTGTTAGTAGTGAGGTTGTTCAGTTAGAAACACTGGAGATTTCAGTCTGGATCAGCACTGCAATATCTTTAAGCAGCACAAGAAATCTCACAAACATTTTTGTATTTAAAGATCATTTGAGTTTCAAAGCTATGGGTTAAGTTTAATAGCATGTTGTGAATGATGAATGAAGAATGCTTAGCAAACCAATAAACAATTTAAGACATCCACAAGACCTACTGTTCTTAAGACATGATTCACACTGATGTATATTTGCAATGATTTTGTCTCTTTCTTGTACTTTTTAGAAAAGATGATCTTTTGATCAATAGCAAGACTTTCCAATGACAGAATTATCTCTGCTCTAAATTGCCATCTGATTATTGCATGGGTCAGAACTTCTTCACCTACTAACATAAATACTAGCACATGACTCACTCTGTGCATGTTAAGGGGGCTTTTCCTGTAAAGCTTATTAAATCATGTAACTTGAGAAGCAAAACAATTTCTCTGAATGTTCCACTCTCTAATCAGAGATAGAAAACCCTACCTTTCTTTCACATTCTTCAACTCCCAAGAAAAAGCTATTAATAGTTAGGAATATGGTAATTGTTATATGAGATATAGTTGTATGTTCAATTGTTTCTGTCAGTGGCTGTTTTAAATAAAGTAGAAGAAATTCCAAGGAACCTCATCATACTCAACTCTAAAATAACCTAACAAAAAGAAAACTTTCCTGTTAAATTCATAAATACATGATTCATTTATGGCTTACAAAATGAAAGTCAACATACTTTAAAAGGAATTTAAAAAGAATTAATTGCAATAGGATGTTCATGAAAAAAACTACTGCACTTTTAATTGTAGTACTACAATTAGCGCCTACGTTGATAGGTTTTCCTCATGAATTTGTTTCTATTATTATCATAATCGAAGCTGTTCTTTCTACTCTGTGGTTGAATGCTCAGCTGAAATGTTTTTTATCTTTCCATAACAGTTAAGGATAGCCACACTCAAAGGGTTGTGGTCAATGGCTCTATGTCCAATTGGCAGCCAGTGATGAGTGGTATTCCTCAGGGGTCTGTACCAGGACCAGAGCTGTTCAACATCTTTGTTGGAGACATGGACAGTGAGGTAGAGTGCATCCTCAGCAAGTTTGCTGATGACACCAAACTCGGTGGTGTGGTAAACATCCTGGAGGGAAGGGATGCCATCCAGAGGGACCTGGACCTCATGCAAATCACATGAAGTTTAACCAAGCCGAGGGCAGGGTCTTGCACCTGGGACATGGCAATCCCAGGCACAAATACAGGTTGGGCAAAGAATGGCTAGAAAGCAGTCCTGCCTTTCTAGCCATTCTTCTGGATGAGAAGCTCAACATGAGACAGCAGTGTGCACTCGCAGCCCAGAGAGCCAACTGCATCCTGGGCTGCAGCAAGAGAAGTGTGGCCAGCAGGTCACGGGAGGTGATTCTGCCCCTCTACTCTGCGCTCGTGAGACCCCACCTGGAGTACTGTGTCCAACTTTGGAGTCCTCAACGCTGGAAGGACATGGATCTGTTGGAACGTGTCCAGCGGAGGGCCACAAGGATGATGAGAAGGCTGGAGCACCTCTCCTATGAGGACAGGCTGAGAGAGCTGGGATTGTTCAGCCTGGAGAAGGGAAGGCTCCAGGGAGACCTTATAACGGCCTTTCAATACCTGAACGGAGCCTAGAGGAGAGCCGGAGAAGGACTCTTTGTCAGGAATTGTAGTGACAGGACAAGGGGCAATGGTTTTAAATTGGAAGAGGGGAGATTTATATTAGACACCAGAAAGAAATTCTTTACAGTGAGGGTGGTGAGGCACTGGAACAGGTTGCCCAGGTTGCTGTGGAAGCCCCATCCCTGGAGGTGTTCAAGGCCAGGCTGGATGGGGCTTTGAGCAACCTGCTCTAGTGGGGGAGGTGTCCCTGCCCATGGCAGAGGGGTTGGAATTTAATGATCTTTAAGGTCCCTTCCAATCCAAACAATTCTATGATTCTATGTTTTGTTTATTTATGTAATTTGTTTGGCATAACTTTTTTTTCTTTTATATCACTAACTAATTAAGTTGCCTGTTTCCCAATTGATACCAGACTCCTACACAACCCAAATTCTTCTGTGATCTTACGATCAGTTCCTTCACCTCCATCTAAGGATTGTCTTACCTACTGTAATATAAAAGAACCTGTGCCTTAAAGAACGATTTTATCAAAGTCTGCACTGTTATTCCATAATCTCTGATCTTTGTCTACTTTAGTCTAATAAAGGAAAATGGGGGAAATGACTGCTAAAGGTAAATTTAAGCTGTGTTTACAGCTCAGCATGCAGTCATCTGTACTGACAATGCTTTTGACTCATCTACTCCCACTCTGCAAGAAATTAGCAATAATGTTGCTCCGTGAATTATAGGGCTGATCTGTGTCATCTCAAGTTTCTACTGCAAGTTGGATCAACTGGAGCAGTGCTCTAATTGATGCCTGTTACTCTGAAGAAATGGTCTACATATCAGAAGTCATCAACTGAAGTGTTGTGCCTTGTTCCTGTACTAGAGGCAATAAAAATGGTTGTATAGGAAGAACAGAAAAAATAATGCTATTTATAAAGTTTTAGGGAAATTACATGGGTTTGAGCTAAATTTCAAGTGAATAATAAGTATATATCCATCCAGCTGAAAGAGTATGAGAGAATTGATAGGCACTTCTGGTTAAAATGTCATCTAAATGTGCAGTGGAAACAGTGTCTAGCTCCAGTGATTTTTCACTTTTGCTGGGAAGTCTGACTTTGCTGGAACAACACAACATGCTTACGTACTCCACAACTTAATGGAAAAAGTTGTGCTGTGCAACATGGGAGATCTTGACTTACATTACCACTCTTGTCAGCTTAAATTGACATGGAAAATTGCCCCTGATTCAGCACCCAAATGTCATAACTATGAATCTTTCTGAAGCCTATGTTCTAACCATAAGGCCTGAGATATATATATAGATATATATATATGTGTGTGTATATATATATCCATACATATATATATATATATGTATGTATGTGTGCTCCTACAGAGTGGAAAATCTCATAATAAAATTTAAAAATTGAGATTTAATTTTAGTTAATTTTAATAACTTAAATATTTTAAAGTCTTTTTTATTCCAGTCTGTAACTAAACAAATATCAAAGTCTCAAATTTTACTATGAAATAGAACTGGCAGCTTCTGCAAAACTCATCTGGCATGCTCTGTTAAGATCATTTGCAAAACAATCACAGAATTGCTATGGAATCGCCAAGTTCATCTGCAGACTTTTCCAAGATGGTTGTCCCAGTAATAAACCACCTAAATTTAGACCCTTAGCCATATACCAGCCACTTGAGAAGTGACAGTTCAAGATTTATAAACCAGATTATATTCATAATATAAAACTATACATATGCCTATTATAGAAAATGCTATTTAACTACCAAAAAATGTATCCTTTCTGACTAAACATATTAATAAAAGTATAAACACATGTTAATGTTCTACTTCACCATCTTCTATTACTCTGTTGAGTGATAGATACTATGTTGGAACATGCTACCACTTCTGGCTGGATTGAGCTGCATGAATGAGAGGAAGCTTAGTCAGGTTGAAAAGGTGTTACAGTGTAATCCATTCAATGTGGTATTTAATTTGTTGGTTTTAATCTCATAATTGAATGTTATAAATAATATAAATAGGTTATAATATACAAAGGGGATAAAATTTATGTATCTGTATATAATGGGATGAATATTAAATAAATAAGATTAATAGGATTAATGCTCAGGGCAAATGTATCTTGAACACTTTCTTGGTAACTAGACCTCTGTCTGAAGGGTGCACCTTCTGGCAAGTTAGGAGAGAAAGCTTGTCGGGTGGAGGGGATCCCTGCTCAGAATAAGGAGTAAAATTCCAAAATTCTGGAAAGGAACATGCTTCTGGATGTCCTAGAGGAGACTGTTGAGCTTTTTGTCACCTGAATGCAACTCTGGAGAAAGTTGTTCTGTAAAGATATGTGAGAAATAGACATATAGATTTATTAACTTATTTTATTTCTATTTGATGTCTCTAGATTTCCTATTATTTTATGAAGTCAAATCTATTAGGTTATGATTTGATGAAATCTAAGGACCCTACCAGATGTCCTGCCCCATCACAAGTACTTCTGGTTTTTGCTTCCATATATCACAGAGATACCAAATATGCTGGTGACCAGCTTCAGAATAAATTGCTTTCCCATTTTGCAGATGAGACAGTCCTTCATTGTGGATTACTACCAGCATACCTAAGGAACAAGAAGGCAAAAAACATTGTTATCTTTCCTTCTAACCATTTAATATGTACACTCATTGGACAGTTACTAAAATTACTACGTAGTTAGTGTTGTAATTTACACCACTGTTATATTTCTGAAGTAGTTAGTCATTGTTTCTGTTAAATTGCTTTAACTGCTCTTATGTGACTAATTTGAGCTACCTGCAAATAAGAAAAATTACTGTTCTGGATCACAATCACTTTTGGTTGCATGTTTAAAAATCCTGCCAAAACCCAAGCATTGGATATCACAAAAAAATTTTAAGGTTGTTTTTTGGTTTTGGTTTTTATTTTATTTTGTAAGATACAGCAACTTTTCTACTGAAAAGCTGCCATTCATTTTAAAATGTTTTAATTATAGCAATGGAGTAGTACAGAGCAACAAACGGAAGTGACTCCATGGAAAAATAATACCACAGAAATTCTGGAAAGGACCTCACATCACAGTATCTTTCAGTGATTGCCAACAGATACAGATGAATTAGAGGGCTTTTGAGTGACTTGCAATTCTAAAGTCCGATAGCTAAATAATGACTACCAATATGAATAAATGGGAGAAATATAGCATTTTAAGTGCACATAATTTGCATGTTGTACAAGACAGCATAATGAACAAGGTTCAAGAAACTAGGCCTTGGGAATTAAAGATGAAAAAAATGATTGAAGGCCAAAGCCCAAAAGAATAAATTGGGTTATGGACTGAGTGTGAGGCTGAATATTGACTGTAGGATTGGGCTATAAAACTTGTCTTAAAAATTGTCATTAATTATCTATTTTCAGTGCCACAATTTAAATTTTAATACTGAATTATTATGACTAGACACTAAAGTATAAAGCAGTACACTGAGTTATCTATCTCTAAAATGACAGCTTCAAAGTCAGAGGGAAACTATTACTATTTTGACAGACAATGGAAAAGTCCAGCACACTTGCCTTTAATGGGCTCAAATTTTTCATTCTTAATCCATATAATGGTCATATACCATACTATGGATAGACATATTATTCATAGAATCTTACAAGTTGTTTCTTTTTTCCCAAACCTTCTCATTTCTAAATGATTGGTTAAAAAATTATGCTCTTTACTGTCTTTATTGTGCCGGCGACTCATCTTTCTGCTCCATGATACATCTCATTTTCATTGGTTAATGTCAGCTGAGGAATCAACTGAGCCTTGACATTTTTCTCTTGAGGCTGACAAATAAAAGGTAGTGGTGATAAATAAATAACAAGCTTTCAGAGCTAGAACCCTGTGTAGAAGCAATATGGTGCTTCATATTACACTTTTAAAGACTATGTCAGATTTTAGCAGTGAGTTCTGTTGCTTCATTAATGGATGTTAGAACAATTGAACAATTGACTAATTTATACAACACTTACTAAACTTTACCCCTGAAAAGGATCTATCCAGGTGGACACAATGCCACTGAGGGAAGAGAATGAATTTGGAATTGTCTTGTGCAGAATTAAGTTCACTACTTTTCTCTTTTGTTTCCTGTCTAAATAGCCTATTCTGCATAAAATTAAGCTCCTGTAAATTCTTGCTTGTTGTTTTGTTTCTCTGTTTAAAATCCTGGTTTTATTAAACTGATACTTTTAAACAAATGCTTTTTTCAGACCCATCTCTTCAATCTATTTCCCCCACCCAGCCATAGTAATTTAAAGCCAACATATGATGGACTTTAAAAATTATCTGGTTTACATGATGTTTAAATCAAGAGTAACAGAATATACTCAATATACACAAATTCTTTGTATCTGAAGATGTGAAATCCTTATAATTTTTCTTCTAAGTATTACTTATTATTTCCCTCTATATTCTCACTGTTTGTTGTTGCAAAGTTATTGATCTCAGCTTTCCAAGAGGACATAGGGAAAGACCTAACACCTTTTAAAAACAATGTGAACTGAACGCACAGCTGACCCATGTATGAAAGCAACAAATTTATTCTTTATCAGTCAACCATTTCTTTTTGTTAGACTTAACTTATGATTTCAGCATTTCCTGACTATAGCTTTAGCTAGTGCTAAATTTCACAGTTATACTTGAGCAAACCTTGTCATATATGCACTTCAAAAGCTTGATAGACAGGGTTTTACTATGAGGGTATTAGGCTGCAAGAAGTATTGGTTTTTAGCAGTTAAAACTATGCATGCTGAACAGTTTTTGCTGTAATTAAAACATTTTAAAAACTTTTCAATGGCTTCCCTTATGTCTAACAAAAAAGAATTAAAAAACACCTTGACATTTTTCTCTCAAGAGCAAAGACATCTCAGCCAAAGTTCTCAGTCTTTGGTCAGCCCAAATCCAAAGCAGTTACCCAGCATGAATTGCACTCCCTTAAAATATAGTGAAAGGAAGTACACTTACCTCTTCTATTAGTAGGGATTTGTAGTACCCTATCAACATTTTTCATGTAAGATCACTGGAGAAAGGTCTAGGATCATATGTTTCTTCCGAGAGTGTTAATAATCTTCTTTAGCTCAGACAATGTTTATATAAACTTTGGAGCATGTCAGAAGTCAAGAAGAAGCAGCTGCTATAGGACTAGATCTGCCTGATCAAAACTTTTGTGATCACTGTCTAGATCATTCGACCAGAAAAAGGAAATTACGCTATTGCTAAATACTACCAATGTACTTAATAGAGATTGAAGAAACTGGAGTGAGAAAAGTCAAAAAGGCTGAGCTTTAACTCCTGCAGTTAAACCAACTCCTCTTTCAGCTGATTTGGAGCAGATATTTGCACCTCGACATCATCTTGCTGATGCTGAATAAAAAGCCTAAATGTTATGATCTGTCCCGTCTTCCTTCACTTTTATCACATGTACCCAAAAAATACAGTTTCAAAAAATGTGTACCTTCCTCTTCCCATGGAGGAAGGTTTAGCAGTGACACTGAACTAGTACTATTTGCAACATGCATGCTGTTGGTCATCTTGTTAGAAGAGTTCGCATCTTTTGACCCATCCAAGGGAAGCAATATGATCACATTAAGACAAGGTGCTTGTTGCAGAAACAAAGCTGTTCCACTTGCAGAAGAATGCTGCATCCAGCTGTTCGTTTATTGCAGCCCCATGTGGAAGCAATGAGGCTGACAAGAAATGGAATCAGCAGGCAGTGGCAAGAATTGTATTTTTAAAGACAGTAGTGGTTGTTGAATTCGAAGAGAGAAGAAATTAGTCATTAGTTTTCCCACCTGTCCCTGTGCTAAATATTGGCATTAATTAGCTAGTTCAGAAATGCCAAGCAGCTGAGCACAGGAGGTTCAATTTAAGTGGTTTAAAGTGCTACCTGGAGGTTTGTGATGTTGTTCCTTCAGCAAGACAGGAGCTTTTAATAGGAGTACTCTAAGGCATGCTTCGTGTTAGGTATGTTTCTCAGTTCTTCTTCTGGTTGTTACTTTTCCAGTTTTGCATTTACAACAGTCAATGATTGTTTATTTTCCTATTCTTGTCCTGAACTAAATCAGATTATAATAGGTTGAAATGTTTTTCTGATAACACAGATGGTAATTCCCAATCCAAACAACTTGGATGAAATGCAAACAAAAGTTTAGTAAGTTATGTGCTGTTCCTAACTTTCTAGCTTTTTCTTTCTAATAAAAATCTAGGCCTAGAGTTCTTATTTCCACTGATGTAAACTGCTTTATTTCTGAATAAGCTATAAATGATCTTATTAAGTTATATTGCTAGACAGGCCCTTAATATTAGTAACTCCAGAGACTGATGGACTCTATTGCCCTTATTCAAACTGTGCAAAGCAGTTGTTTGACCAAGGTGACTTGTGGATATAGCACTGTTCTCAAAAGAACCCCAGGGGAGTTGTTTTGTTGTGCCATCTCTTTGTTGTTGTAGGCTTCAAATGTGCTGTTAACAAATGCCTCAGTCTGAGGCACAAGTACAAAGCAGGTAGATACTAGTGAACAAGGAGGGGAGAAAGGGAGCAGTCAACCACGAACCAAAGTTTGGTTTTTTTCAGTTCTGTGCCGTAAGTGGAGAACTTGGGTTTCTCCTTCTAAGAAATATAGCAAGTTATTAATTGCTCTGTTTGGGTTTCCAGTCATTTTTTTTTTTTGTTTTGTGGGGGGTTGGTTCTTTGGGAACCCTCTTGCCAGAGAGGAAAAATTAATTTGCTTCTGCCCCTTTTACTTCCCCTTCAGAAATGAGTGTACCGCCCTACAAATAGGACGGTTGAAACTGGCCATCAAGTATTGGGTGCATTGTTATTTAAGGAAGAACCAGAAGCTTGTCATTTCCTGCAAAAATATCCTGCCCCCACTGGTTTAATTTCTCCTGGCAGTAAATGATACTAGGAAATAAGCCATTGGGGTAATCATTATCTGGATTCATGCTGCTGCTTTCAATTGCTCTTTAGGTTTTTTTTTCCCCCAGAACACCACATAGTCTGCCTAACAATTATTTTATATTTGCTGCAGTGTGGGGCATGTTCATCAATGCTTCAATTATAAGTGCAAACCTATAATTACCATCTCCACAGCCAGAAAAATGTGAAGTTTCATTTGTAGTGATGAATATGCAGCTCTTTTTAAAAGTTCCTCAGTATATTATTAGAAAGTGAAGGAGGAAAAAGAAACAGAGGGGGATTTGCCTGACATTTCCACTAGGGAAATGGCAGTTATATTGAGATACTTTTGTCCCTTTTAGTAGCAAAACATCAAAGACTTTATGCCTTTTCTTCAATGTATAGGACATAAGTATAAAGACTACATATAATCTACTTATGATAATTTTAAAGAACATACTGTTTATACAGATGAAAAAAATATTAACAGTGCTGAGATGTGCATTTTTATGGTTTTGTAAAAAAAAATAAGAACATGCCTCTGTGTAAGAGCACATTCTAGCCATTGGCTAGGATTAGTAAGAAGTTTTTATGCGTTGAGTATTCTCAGTCTTGGGGTACACCTTAGAGTTTCATAGTACTCAAGTTAGTGGTCTAAGGGCAGACCTACACTAAAGAGTGCTCCAGTTGTCTGATCCCACTTTCAGCTTAGAGATTCCCTCCAAGGAGGCCACACCGCGTTTCTGCCACTCACATCCTCGATTTTAGCCAGCAAAAGCTTTGTGCTTCTCTGTTCTGACTGTATTGAAATTACTTATCTAAAAGGATAAGAAATCCTTTTGGACCTCAATCCCTGGGCACTGCTCTTCTTATGCAACCAAGGGATGAAAGCACTTAGATCATAGGTTGTTCCTGTACTTCACAAGTGCAAGTAACAGAAAATCAGAACCACTCTTTTCTGTAGCCACTGGTATCCAGAAGCAAGTGGTACATCTTCCTGATTTCTTTGACACTTCCATTTTAGAAATCCTGCGTAAATTGTTTCCAGGACAGTGCTGTCTATTATATATGTAGATATTATGTTTTTTAAAGTCTTATTCTGCTAAAGAAAAATAAATAGTGAATGAAAACTTCTAAGCTGTAGTCAAAATGAGTGGAAAAAGGCTGCAGCAAAATGTGTCTGCATGGAAAACAGTGCTGATTCTCCAAAGATATTCACAACAGCCAGGAACGAGTGACTCTTCTGCTATTTTGAGTTGGCCTCTGCTAAATATGATTTGTAAGTTCCTCATGTTTGAGATGTAATGGAGAGCATGTGGCATTGAGTGAATAATAAACAAAAGGCAACGGAAGATCAAGGTTATTGAGTAAAATGAGTCATTGTCAACTAGATTTGTAACAGAAAATGTACTGTTGATAAATAAATGGCAGGGCTATGTCTCAGTGGGTAGACAGGACTATTCACGGGGTGGACCTCACTGAATTCCTATTCATAAATTCAGAATTGTGAAAGTCAAGCAGAGATAGACCTTGCAAAGGAAATTACAGCAAGCAAAAAAGGTTGTCTAGAAAATAGGGAAAAAGTAGAGTTGCACTGTGTTAAAAATGTGTATTGTCTAAAAGATAATATGGGTCTGGGTTAAAAATTAAATAAATGCTTCATCTCAGTTTTCAATAAAGAAAACTCTATAACTCAGGGACAAAGGCAGAGTGGTTAATGGGAATGATGATATAGAAATGCAAATTGTAATAGTTAAGGTGAAATAAAACTCAGATGGTTGTGTCAGAGTCAGGAAGATTAGATAATCTTTATCAGAGATACTGAGTAATTGGCAGATGAAAACTGAGTTCAGTAGCATAGATTCTTATTAAAAATAGGAAATCAACAGGTTTCCTATTTAATAGCTGAAGAAAAGCAAAATCAGTAGTTGCAATTTGGAGAGAGATAAAATGTAGAAAACTAACTATAAACATATTAGGTTTGACAAAATGCAAGAATTTAGAAGGAAGAGTGAAAGAAATCATGTATTCAACCATAGCTATTAAAAGAAATCCTGATTTACCAAAAATGGATGTTATCCAAATACTCTGGCATTTTCTTTCAAGTTTAAATCTTTTTCTTAATGAGATTCTCAATATTAGAGTAGGGCATAAAAAAACTAAAAATATTTTCATAAATAGTCAAATAATTTTAATAGATTTTGCTTTAGTCACAGCCAACATTAGTAATCATCCTTATTTAATTGGCACAAACACATTACACTGTTCAACTGAACATTTCAGCTGATATTTTCCTTGTTCTAAAGGCTACCACCTTTACTACTTTTACATTGATCTTAAAATTCATTAATGTTAAAGTGTGAGCATGGGAAATATCATCTCAGTTTTGGATACAAGAGCTGAACCACCACACAGGGTGAATGAGGAGAAGCAGTAAGGGATTTTCTGGATGAGGCAGTGTTTGAAACAGGACCCTAATCTGTGGCACGGCCTCTACTAAGTGGTGAAGCGAAGACATTTATTGTTTCACTTTTCCAGCATATATAATTTCTGTCTTTTGGTCACACGTTGTGCTCTTTACACAGATAGGTTACAAGTGGATG
>BJBW01006901.1:40977-81248 GCA_004320125.1 Scolopax mira
TTTGTTGTGTGGGTGTCTATTTTTGTCAGTTAGGTTGACGGTTGGACAAGATGATCTTTAAGGTCCCTTCCAACCTAGAAGATTCTGTGATTCTGTGACATTGTTTTACTGATCTCAAGGCCTCCTTCCCATCAACTCAAGAACACCTGCTGAGCTCAGTAGCATGTCTCTAACTTTCTCATTCCCACACTAATCTACTAGGGTTCTTCTCCCCTAAATCCTGGCTTCTGTTTTACATTTTTTTTGTAAAGCAGTTACTCTCAGTGCCTTTTCTGTTTCCAAACTACCCATTTCAAAATATCTGTATTCATTTACACTTGGGTTTGGGTATGGCAGCACTACAGTCCTTTTCTGCCAGAAGTCCCCATAGATATGTAATTCAGTTTAGAAATAACTGAAGTACCAGTCACAGAGCAGCTGGGGCAACACAGGACTGATTCAAACCTTACCTCAGAAGTTGGATAAATATTGAATACACTAGTCCTCCAATTATTTGAAAAGTATCTGTGTAGAAGAAGACTGAGTTCTCCTAAAATGAGCATTTGACAGATAAGCTGAAGGCTCAGTTCATTATCCTGTGTAGATGATCTGGGATATCTTTCTTGGCTTCCAGTGGTTTGTCCAGAAGGAAAAGGATATCTCAGAATTCCCATGTCATGCAATAAGTTCTAAAAATGATTTTAAAATTATTTTCTAAATTGTTTTTTCTTATTTACCAAATACTTCTTTTTTTTTTCCCCCAGAATTCTGAACATAAAAGAAAAATACTGGATCCTAAGTGCTGACATTATCTATGTTCCAAGTGAAATACCACTTAAATTGAGCCTGGTTCTGCCCAGTCCATTTTGGTATTTTCCAGTATGAGTGTTCATTCTGAGACTTGGGAACTGGAGAATAGTGGATGGTTAATTTGAAAGCACTGAAAGTGCTGATTTGAAAATTCCTTTTAAACTTTTAAATTAATTTCTTTTCACTATCCTCTTGAGTGAGGAACTCTCATGTGTATATGTGTCTGGGGGTATGAGTGCACCCATAACATGGATTGGAAGGCCTGTGTGCCTGTGGTGCCAGCAACTGTAGAGATCTCAATGAGTGGATGTCAATGTCAGCAACTGGAGTGGGACAATGGGTCGCAGGGACCCAACTGGCAAATGAGTGTGCGAGAACCAGTAAAAATCAAGCCAGGTGAGCTGGGGAGTAGGTGAGGTGGTCTGGGGCCAGGGGGTGAGTGGGTCTCTAAGAGTGAGACCACAGGGGCATGGGGTAGAGTGCGGTGAGGGGTACCTACTGGGGACCAGGATTGCTCCAGTTGGTTCTCTGTGTGTGAATGCATGTGGCCTTGGAGGTTCATGTGTCCAGGTGCCAGCAGCTGGGCAGGCTGAGTGTCTGAGCCCAGCTGTGAGGTCACCCACATTGTACTTCTGCCTGTTCCCAGTAGCAGACCTCTATCCTGTTCATCCAGAGAGGGGAATAGGATAAATCTGTTCATGAATCCTATCGCTCATGGGAGTACGGATAGCAAACTCTGTGAGTTTGTTGAATTGATCTGCGTGGTCAGACCTGTATATATGTGGTGTACGCCTGTACTCCATATGCCTCTGCATATGTGTACTGGGAACATGTGTTCAGACGCATTACCAGTTGGGCATGGAGCTGCAGCAGAACTGCCCCTCAGACTGTTTCCACTAACAAAAAAAAAACCAAAAAAAACACCCAAGTGTGTTTTGGGACAAAATACCCGCTTTGGGGACAAAAGGACATTTTTCTTTTGTATAAGACTGTGGTTTTTGTTTTCTGCAGATAAATATAGATGCGTTTTTCTTCTACCAGAAGTCAGCATCTGCATTGAAGTTGCTAATAACTAGCTGCTTATTTCAATAACATGCTGAACTCTTCCTTTTCTTTGGTGGCTGTTTGCATTCCTGACTGATGGAAGCCATCTTTCATTAGATCTTTCTTTCTCTGCCTGCCCAAGCATTAAAACCACATATGCCATCAACACTAAAATATGTTATCATATTAGAGTAAATGCTTTTGACTGCAGTCATGTCTGGTCTCAATCAATCACTTTTGAATGACAACAGGGTTGAGATTGCTAATCCCCAGTCTCTTCCTTATAAATGTACTGTAGCTCCTATCCTTCACAACAAAAAATGCAATGTATTAAAGGTTTTGCAAGAACTTATAAGTGAAGGAGAAGAAAAGGTGTGAAATCAAAAAGATCATCAGCTGTTGGACAGAAGTCAGAGCAGGCAAGTTGTTCCCTATGTCCCTTCCAAAAGAGTGTTTCAGTTGGATGTGGGAAGAAATTAGCCATTAGCAAGCTTCTTTCACATCTTCCTGCTCTGAAAGGTGAAATAGATACCTTATTTGCTCCTAGCATGTGGTGCTGGTGTTAGCAGTGGAAGACTGAAGACCTAAGAGGACATAAGTGACTGCACTCACTGGAATGGAATTCTGGAATGTCTTTTAAAATAGTCCATTTACCAATTCAACTATTAAAAATATAAGTTTAAACAATCTTTCTACCACACTGGCTGATTACTAAAGTAAAATTCTTACTATTGCTTTTCAGTTACTAGATTTTACAGGTTGTTGGCATATGCCACACCATGTTTAAAATGGGTTGTAACTTCAGTGTTTCTTAACTGAGACATTCAGTATATATGGTTTGGTGCTGTCATTCTGAAGCTGCAATGACCTTTTGAGTCTGAAATGGTTTTATATCAAAGGACTTGCAAATGGACTCATTTATACCTTACACACCCAAAATCTTGGATTTATGCCAGGATGGAGCCAAGGTTTCTGATGTTATAAATCTGTGACTTGGTCTTAAAATGCCAAATAGAATGCACAGTCAAACCCTGATTCTCCGAGGCCAATAGGATGTTTGCCATTGGCTTTAATCAGCCTCAAACTTAATTCTCTGTAGTATCAACTTTCTGTTTTATGACTACGTATCAAAGGTTAACCACATACTCATGCAGCAATGTTGTGTGCTATGGATATTGTTCTGTGCTGTAAATTTTTTCAGTTTCGAAATTATTTCCCTGGTATCTGACAGAGTAGAAAGCAAGCGGAGGAAGGAGAGAGGGAAAGAGTTCACTCTATCAAGTGAAGATGTGCTCTCAAAGAATTCAGGCTATCTCCTCTTCTGTCATAATTAGATTTACAGGAATAACAGGTAGCTGTACAGCACACATTTATCATACTTGCAAAGTCAATTTTCGTGGCGCTTTCACTCACTCATACTCTAAAATTCACACTTAACTTTTAACTCTTAATTAAATCTAGAGAAAATAAGATTGATTAAAAGTTACAATTATCAGTTTAAATTTTGAATACTTATTGAATATACATTTTTGGTCTCTGGTTTGATTGAGTTTCATTTATTAAAGATCCTTTTTCCCCCCCCCACTAAAAATATTTAGACTCTTATGGTGTCCTGATTTCTTGAAAGAGAGGTTTTATTTTGTAAGCAGTAAATTGTCTAAACTCCATTTTTTTTGCAATATATCTGTTCCCTGTGGACTTGTATTAGTAGTAAGTTTGTCCTACTGCAATAAACTGCCACAATGATCAATAACATTTGGATAGAACCAATAAAATTAGTTATTACTACTCACAGTTTGTAAAGAATTAGGCATGCAAATGACAACATATTACTAAAAAGTTTGAAAATTATTTTGTTTACATTGAGTATATGAATGCATGACAGCTTACCTAAAAGTCATCTAGATGAAATGGGAACAAAGGTTAATGATGTGCAATGAAACAGTATTATTTACCTTTGTGCACTCTACAAGGGGATACCTGAGCTAGTTCTGGGTAGGAGTCCTCAGCAATAGAGGCAGAGGAGCTGTGCTAGGATTTTTCTTTGTCTGGGTTCCCAGGTTCTCCAGGTTTCTCAGGATTCCTGGAGTACCATATTAGCATACTTCATGTTGTAATACACTGCACCCATGCTGCATCTGATGAGACCAGTGCTAGATTTATATTTCTTGGTAATTTTCTTTACCAGTAGACCTACCTAAAGTAAACAGAAAGATAGCAGTGACAAACAATAACTCTATTTCATTTTGTTCTTCCATGAGAAGAAAAAGGATTGTTCAAAATTGCCAGTATTCAATGTCACTTTCATCTTCACTGGAGTTCTGAATCTCAGCATGATGGTTTCCTTTGCAATCCAGAGTCTGCCCTACGCTTCTGGTGAAAAACTTCATGGAAAGAAAAGAGAATTATCTTTGTCCCCATGTAGGTTATGGTCTCTTTCAACAGGTTTATTCATCTTTACTTTCCTTCTTTATCAAGGACATCATCCACTTCTCTCAGCACCCTTGGAGGCAGGCTGATGGGTTGACTTCACTCACATAATCCCTTGATTGACCTTCATTAGCTACTAGTCTTCCTTTAAATCCTTCTTTAAGGTCAGATGCCTGTGAGACCTTGCTAATGAAGAAGACTGAAATAAAGGACACGTTAAGGTGGATTGACAAAGTAGTCCAGTTGCAGCGGTAACACGGTGTGAATTATGTATTCCTAGAAATTCAGTTTGGCATTTAAGGCATCCGCTTATATAGTATTATTATGGCAGGAAACATATTTTAATATACCATAAGATTATTAATTTTTCCTCACTAATTTTCAGATTAAACTGTATATAATTACAAATATGTATATACACCTGTGTACAGAAATATATATGCCATCTTTCAGTGTTCTTAATGTTCAATTAATTCCTTGTTTACTTGGAGACATTATCACTTATAAAGTCTAAGAGGAAATCTTGTTAGAAAAGGCATTGAAATATTTATATTCCATTAGAAAATAATCTGCATAAAGGTGATTCTTATCTTGGTGGTACCATGTGAGTCCTTGAACCATTATTGTGATGAACTCCTTAGAAAACCTTAGATTGCTAAAACTGACTTCTATGTGTCTCAGAAAAAGAACTTTCTTCTCTATGATGATATATTAGAATTTTTTAATATTAATTTCCTTGCAGAAGTAAGATGTATTTTTTAAATTATTATCTTTTCTTTGTTTTCAATAAATATTAATTTGATATCGGATTCTGCATTTTAAACAGAGGAGGAAAAAAACATTCTAACTCAAACTGTAACAGTAGAAAGTTTTATTTAAGGTTATAAAATAGTCAAAGTAAAGAAAACAAAAGACCATCCATTCTGAACAACATTCTTAAAGAAACAGAAAAGAAACTTTCTGCATCTGCCCTGGCTTGTAGGAATTTCTTCAGCTATGTTTCATAGATATGGACTTTCACAATGTTTTTCAAAGTCCGATAAAGTTTTTTTATCTCATCTTATTCTCTGAAAAACCTATGGAAATAAGTTTTCCATTAAGACAACTACCCCCAGCAAACAAATACTGTGGAGATTCTCAATGGGGTATTTTTCTCTTCGGTGGGAAATTAATTTTTTTATCCTCTGCATGAGGAGGATAAGATCTAAAGTAAGATCTAAGTAAGATGATCTAAACCCACTTGTCCAAGCTTCATACGGATTGCTTGGGATCATGACAGATTTTCAATTCTATGTAAGTATGCAAAGAACGCCATAGTCAAACTAGAATTACAAGTCTAAATAATGATAGATTCCACCAATGAAACATGAACAAAAATATTTTGTTGAGCCTAATCAGCATGCAGTGGTAGAAAGAATTTTATTTTTTTTAATTCTAGTAGGTAGTTTTCCAAATGGAGGTGCTTTTCTGCTGATGATCCCTTTTCATGCAATGAATTATGCCAGCCCAGGGTGACTTCTGCTTTTACCTTGCATTAAATGGTACCTGTCCCAAACTCACCCTTGCAATTTAGTGGTTTCCGCACACTAACTTCTCCCAAACATCTTTTGAGAAACGGGTATTATTTGGCTATCGTGTTTAAATACAATGTTAGTACATTAATTACTATGTCCTTGCCTACTTGCATTGTACTAATTTCTGATGGATACCTAAGGAACTTGCTTTTTTTTTTTTTTTTTTTTTACATTTCAATGATACTTGCACTGCTTGTCACACCAATGAAATCTACGAATTTGGAATCTATGAATATATAACACAGATACACAGATGCATCCTTCTTTGAAGCACAAAATTATGGCTTTGTGTCTAATATGATATATTGGAAAGAAGGCCAGACTTTTTGGAAGTGTTTTATAATGCTGTCTTTTCTTAGTTTCGAATTAAATAAGATATGAAATACTTCTGTATGTAAAAGGTCAAGTCATCATCTACTTAGTAAGTGAGAAGGACTTAAATGATGCCTTTTAGAAGGTTCCAGAATGTTTGCATGAGTAAAAAATACACACATTTAGTAATTACAGCATATCCCTCATGACTTCCTTACCATTTCCTAAAAGGATTAATTTGATTAATTAGCCTTCTTTTTTTGTTGTTGTTTCTTGTTTACTTACTTTCTTATACTGTACTTTTGAGGTGATTATTGTCTTAACTGAACAATGAGGTTTTACTGTTTGTAGTCAATGCACTCAATATTTTTTCTTTAGATTCTAGATAAGAACAAAAATGGTATGTAAAAGATGTTGTTATTGAGCTTTATAAGTGAATTACTTGCTACTTCAAAAAAATCATTATTTATAGGGCTGCAAAATGGTTTGTAGGCAAGATAAATTAAATCATACAGCAGAAGCATACAGAAGAATATGTTATGGCCAAAGACAGCTCCTGAACACCTTGACAGGTCATCATTTACTTATTTGCACGTTTCAAATTTCAGGCTTCAGATTACTTTGCATGTTAACCTTTACTTAAGTGCATAATCCATTAAATGGGTACTGTCCAAGAAGAATTCTGTCCAGGAAGAATTCTCCATATTATCTGTAAACATTGAAAAGGCTGACATTGAAAGTTAAGATCAGTAAAAGCAATAGGGGTCTTTGGTTTGATTTATTAATATTTTTTTAATAGTGAATGGTATTTTAAATAGTTGTAAAACAATATTTTGAAACTCCTCAATATATGTTCTCTTTCACCAGGAAAAGAAAAATGAAAGGGAAGGGGAAAAGAAGAAATTAATTGGCTCTTATCAAATTCAGTTTTACTTTGTTTCCTTGGTCAAGATAACAACGCATGCTGAAAGTCAGCCCTAGGGAAAGTAGAAACAAATACTTTTACCAGCTGTCTAAAAAACATCTTTGCCTCAATAAATTCGTTTGAAAGGCAAAATAGAAATGACAAGTTTCAAAGTACCTTCCATTTTTCCTGCTAGTGTTACTTCCCATCAGGTAGATGGGAAGAAAAGATAAGAGATAAGAAACATTGGCTTGATTACTGTGATCTGAAACTGATCTGATATTAGTGATAACTGAGGTTTTTTCATCTATTCAGGTTAATTCCTTTATGGTGCACTAGTGGACCGTAGTTTAGTTCTATTTAGACTTAAACAAGTTTGTACTCTTTAAGTTTTTTCTACAAACGAAAACAAGGCCATCTGTGGATACATAAGTATTCATATATATATGGAAAGTAAGATCTTGACCCAAAATAGAAAAAATGTAGGCATCCCTCATGTGGGTCATTGAGAACATAATGTTCATGTGGCCAAATTCCATGTTTTCAAGGAACAGATTTCAAGCTGCAGTGGCATTCTCTGTAATTTGACAGTCTAATTATTAAAGCATTGGGGGGAGGGGGAGTCCAACAAAACTTGTGACTAGTAATGGATCTACAGACATGTAGATCCACAATAAAAATAAAATTTAATTAAAGAAGCATAGTTATATGAAATAAGCTACCGTTTGTATTTCAGGAGTGAATGGAAAACGGGTCATAGCTTTGAAGGAGAACTATTCTATTGTTTCCTTAAAGTGAACATATTTATGAAAAATTAGCAAAACACTTCCAATCTCTAAGGTTGTCAACATCCCAATACAGAGAAAGTATAGCCCTTTAAAAGGGAGCACCCAGCTCCAGGGAATCTGGGGATCCACCTTGTAGTGCTTTCCCATTGCACTCTCCAAGCACATCCATGCTACAAAAACAACCATGCAATAAGCAGTGAGCCATCCCCAAGAAAGATTCTTTCTTGTACCATAAAAATGGGGTGTTCGGTCTCTTTCTAACAGCTATGCCTGGGAAGACTGTAAACACATGAGAAAATTGTGATAGTAGTAGTAGTAGTAGTAAATAGTAGTAGTAAATAATAAATTTGGGTTTATAGTGGGGTTTTTTTGTATGTTTACATTGAAACTCCCTCCTGCCAATCAGAAGATATTAAAGATCTTTCAACTTATCTGGACTGAGCATGCTCTTAACAGCATGTGACACATAAATTTGCAAAGGAAGTGTGTCCACATAATACTTAGCCTTCATTTTTTTCATATTTAGCCTTCATTAATAAATAAAGCACATGGAATCTGAGGCCTAATTCATAAAATCAGGATTTTATCAAATGACAGGCAACGGGATCATGAGTAAAATTTTCTCTAAATTTTTCTTTTGCTATTTGAATGATGTAAAATTTAGGATAGATAGAAGCTAATTGAATATGGCTGAATATAGGTTTGAATTTCATATTGAAATTTCAAAATACATTATAAAGCCCATGTTTATAAATCTTAACTCACTTATATGGAGAACAAAACAATCTGGTATAAGATATCTGAGATGATAAAATCTGAGGGAATAGATTATAAAAACAATTCAACAGAAATACAAAATAGTGTATTCATTCTCAAACATCTACAGAAAGAAAAAAAAAAACAGCCAAACGTCTGCAAGTAGTAGATTGTAGATTCATGTGATCAGAGATTAGGAAAAAATATGCATTGCTGCTGGATGTGACTCAATGAGTATGCTTATTGGTTTTTTTATAGTGTGTGGCTTCCTGATTCTTTATTAGGATTGCATGACAGCTATTAAAATTAAAAAGGTAATTGTAGTGCTAGTCTTAACTGTACTGTAAATCAAGAAACATAAGGAAATCAATATTTTTTTGAAAGAAAATGGAGACAAATTAAAAAGGAAATACTTGAAATATTCAACCAAAAAGAATCTGGATGATGTAAACTACAATCTCCAAGAATGAAATAAAGCAGAAAAAATGATGTGTTATTCTTAATGGAGAAAATTTTATACTTCTGATGAAACGAGGAAAGGACGTGATAACACTTGTGCAAGGCATCAAACAGACAAAGGAAACTAAATGTAGCATGTATTCAAGCATCCTAAAAACTATCATCCATTTTGAATCATTCTGTGAAACTCTGCCATGAACAAAGCCACACAAAGAATGTTTGATTACATGAAGGGAAGGGAGTGAGAAGGAAAGCTGGAGATAATGTTTTTCCAGCTTTCATAGTAAGGCTATGAAATGTGGTTGCTGAATAGCTGTAAAGGGTCCAGCAAGCATCGAATACTTACCGTGTTCAGAGAAAGTAAAAGGCAATATGTAAAACAAAGACACAAAAATGAAAAATGCCTAGAGGGTCAGATAAGAAATTGAACCCATGATATTTAAAGATAATATTTATGCAGGAGATATTTAAAGCAGTGTAGTCTTTTTCTATCCATCCAGTCAATTCAGAAGGGGAAGCTGAGGAAGACCCAAAATATGCTGCAGCAGGACATTTTGCAGTCAGCTTCTAGGGGTTTGTTTATGTGAGCTTCCCAGGCTAGGCTTCAAAGCATGTACTAAATTTGCCCACATGCTTCTCCCTTACTCACTCTTTCCCTGGGAAACACATACTCAGGGGAATGCTTAGCCCTTTGTTGCTCAGCCTTACAGGTTATTTTAGTTACCGGATCTTTTGCCATTTGCGAAGACATTCCACAAACAGTATTTCAGCTGCTCAAGAGTAGTTAGCAGGTTTTTTTTGGTTAACACAGTAGTTATCTGGGACTTAAGCACTCCAATAGGTGAGGCATTAATAAGCTCACTTTACCCAGTGATACAGGTGAGGAGGCTGAGCTGACCAAGCTGCTGTCAGTTAGGTTGTTTCCATTGCTCCTTGGAGTGGGTAGATCCTTCACGTTGCTGACTTACTTTTTACTGGTTCATTGTTTTCCTTCTTAGGGATCCATGGCTTCTGATTCCAGTATTTAACGTGTGAATCGTTCATCTGTTAACAATTCCCAACTTCGCAAATGCACATCTGTGTTTTCACTTCTTATATTGCATGGCTTAGTACTCTAATACCTTTTTTTTTTACCAATGAAACTGAGACAGGGAGGTATGACCACACTTCTGCAAAATCAGTTTTGAAGCACTGGCAGCTGAACTCCTGAGATGAAGGTTACATGCAGGAGCAATCAATGCCTTGTCCCCACCCTGCTGTGAAATCACTGGGGTTCTGTTGCAACAGGCTTGTGCAGTACTGAGGCTAGGAATATGATTACCCTCTTAATGAGATTGATTTTTTTAAAATAAAAACATTTTATATTAATTTAGCTCCTTTTGTTATCACATAGATTATCAACAATCTGTGCAGTCTTCATTTCTCTTACATTTTGTGGAAGTTAGCTGTGAAGGTCTGAGATATAAATACATGTGTATCAGGCGCTCACAGCTAGCTTATCATGTGATTGACAGAAAATGATTCATTCATTTCAGAGAGCTTTTCTGACTTGCAAATGCGATAATGAATTAGAACTGAATGTGGAGATACCTGTGCTGATTTTCTAGTTCTTGAGAAAGATTTATGGTTTCTAACGGAAACCAAACAGAACTCCGTGAACCTGACTCCCTGCGCTGCCATAACAAAGTCTATAAAATTACGCTAGCATAAATTCAACTCATCAGGGTGGAGGATCCACCCCTATGTGTTCCACTATATTTTTCTTTGATTATGTCCTAAATACAAAGTGAAATATGAGGAAAGAGGTACAAATGGAGTCCGTGCAGGTAAAAGTAGTAAAAGTCATGCGAAGCACCAGTGAACATAAACTGCCAGGTTCTGCCAGTCTCTCATCTTGAGCTGAAATATTAATTTCCTCTGTGTGAAATAATGTTGTAGCTCCTCTTTTGAAAAAAAAAAAAAAAAGAAAAAGTAGGAAGAAAGTTCTGTACATAACAAAGGAATATAAGTAGTGTATCTATTCAATCACGTCACCTCTGGGCTTTTTCAGTCTTGAGCTATAAGTTTTACAATAACATTTGCATAGTTAAGGTTCAGTTAAACAGAGAAGAGTTTTAAGGAGAATTTTATTTCAACCTTTCAATATCAGAGTACGGGAGATTAAGAAGTAGTTATACACTACAGAGTTAGTAAATTACTGCACAGTAGAGAGTCTTCTCTCAAAATAATAATAAAAAAGATCTTTTCCATTTTCACATGCAACTGTGCAGTTGCATTCTATTTTGTTTTAGAAGAAAGATATAGACGGAAGATGTAGCATAGCTATTAAATACTTCCAGGTTTAAAAGAAGCAAATATATTCTGAAATATTAACCATCGTTTATTATTTGGCGTATCATTTTTTCTTAAAATGTGGCTTGTGATCTGCTGAGAGTATATCATCCTGATTGTTGGATATCCTTTTTCTTCTTTGTTATATTAAAAGAGTTTCTCTTAAAGGATTTTTTTTTTCTTTCAAGGGGTTTAATGAATATCATTTATCCAGAATATTATCAATGGTAGTTTCATGAATATCCATATTTATCCATGGTAGTATATCTGATAAGAAGAAGAAATTGGACAAATTGTCTTACAATGACTTTTAAAACATAGTTTTAATCACAGAAAACTTTGTTTTTAGCAGCTTTTATCAGTGCATAAGTTTTTCTCCATGGAAAAACTTAGTATACGGCCTATCTTAAAGTAGCATATTTTAATTTCATGTTCTTGGACTGGATACTAGACACTTGTAGTTTTCTAAAAAATTCTGTCACTTACCAGATAAATTTATTCGTTTCTCAGAAAACAGTTTTCTAGAAAGTAATTTAGACCTCCGATAATCACATAATTCATTACTAGAATATATTAAAATTAAATATTTTATTTATAATAAAAATATTACAAAAATATATTTTTAAAAATAATAAAAAAATTACTTATAAATTAGTTATTAGAGAAAAAAAAACAACCTGATTAAATAGTTGATCTTTGATAATGACTAACAGATCTCTCAGGGGTAACCTTTGGCCTATCATTATTATTTCCCGTGGATGTAAAAAGTGATGATACATTTCCATTTCATTATCACGACTGAATATTGAAACACCATTCAGTTTACTATTCTCTGTAGTGTAATGCTTCTATGCAGTGATCTATAAGTTGTTCTAATTAAAATGGTGTGTATTTCAAAAATGAAGAGACTTGGGTTTTTTGAGAATAAGGAAGAGGACTTTTATCCTTGGAAATTTCAAATTCCTGCAGTATGTCCTGGAAGATTGAATATCTGCAATGTTCATGCACACAAAATTTCTGTGATATTCAATTTCACCAAATAACAATTTCATCTTTAGTGATGATGACACAAGAGCAGTTTCAGAGACGAGATATATAGCATTATCTGTATCATCACATTCTAACAGGGAATACTATATTGCTCAAACAACAACCTTAAGTTATCCCAACTACTAGTGTGGCTCTTTCTCAACACTTTACTCCTTCAGAGACCACATCAATCAAAAATTATGATTTTCCAACTGGAGAAACCAGTTGGAAAATGTCCTTCTTTTCTGTTTCTGAAGGTATTTTTGACAGGCATCTCAGGAATCTGAATTTATTTTTTTTTCTTAATGTACGCAGCATATCTCTGAAGCTACGATCACAACATTTAAAATGCAGAGCACATCAATATTGCAGAAAATTTGTTACTATTCTATGAAAGAAATAATCTTTCAAATGTGTATTTGAACATGCTTAAACTCATGACTTTGCATAAAACTTTGCAGTTTTATAAATAAATACAGTGCCATACCCGTTTAAGAGCTTTTCCTATAATGCTGCCAATAATGATGAAAGGATATTCAAACTTAGAAGCTAACAAAGAAGTCTATAATATGAATTCCAAAAAATGAAACTATCATCATTGAAACAGCATACTGAAGAAAAGTAAAGTGAACACACTTCTAGTAATTTTATAATGCATTGAACTTTAAGGTATTAACTCTGAGTGCTTGCTTGCTGACTGGAGATGTTCTACATGCACTTCCATTTTAGTAGCTGCTGCCCTTAGTTGTGTGTCAAAGCCAAACGAGCATCATTCTTGCCAGATGAGCATGTCCCTGAGCCTGAACTAAGCTGACTGCTGTTTGTCTCTTTTTTGTACAGTACAAATACTTCTAGCCAAAATAGTGTTCTTCACTCTGCTCCCTCAGTGAACAGAGCTATCTTGATGTGTGTGTGTTTAAAGCAAATATAGGAGAAGCTCTTACCCTTGGAGAAATTTGGGTATACACCCACCTGAACTTTATAAGTTTCACTAAAATCTTTGTTCTGTTTTTATAGTTACATGAAGGGACAACATACAGCAGTGAATGTTTAAGAGAACAATATCATACAAAATAAGAAAAACATGGGTTATTCATTGTCAAAATAACACTAACAGGTGAAGAATATTTACTTGCTGCTTATTGGAAAACAGAAAAAATGTCTGTTACCTGGTCAAGGATTTTGTAACTTTCTGGGCTATTTCTGTGATCCTTGGAATAGCAATTTCCTGTAGAGGATCACCATGCAGGCATTTTGGCACCAAAATGGTGGACAACACAACACACAGAACATACATAAAAAATGTTCCCAAGCAGTATTTATTAGTGGGAATTTCATTAGGCTTATTTACTGTTTCTCTTCATCCTCTTCCTCCTGAATCTCCTATGAGTCCAATATCCCCCTAAATTTCAGGTGGACAGGGATTGTACCTATTTTGAACATTTTGAGTCCTGGGAATTCGGTATAATAAAACACTTTCTTTCTATCACTAACCTCTATTACTGCTCTTAGGATGGATATTGCTGCACAGTGTTTCCATATAAATTAAAACAGGCAGGTGAGAGAGTTATATCATTTGAAGTGAAGGTCAGTTGTATCTGACAGATCATGAAAAGAAAGTTTACTTCCAAAACCAACACAAAAAGGAATTAGACAAGGAGTACCTGATATTTCTCCTAATAATCTGCGAAATCTGCAGGTACCTTGACCATATATCCCATTTCTCTAAACATACAGTAATTACTAATCCAGTTTAGATGATCAAATTGTTTCTTAAAATTATCTAAACACACTATTCAATTAGATGTTAGTATGTTAAGATATACACTATTCTAATTTCCTGGTATGCAGCATAAAATGTGTACATAACCATTATATTTCATTGGCTCGTGAGTAACGGTAACTCTCATTATTCCTAATCTGTTCTCACAACCTATATGTACTGCTAACACCTTCTAGGTGAATGTTAGTCACAGAAAAGAAACCTAATATTGTGCTGGAAACAAAATTTGAGATTTACCTAAGACACCTAAGAAGTTCAAGCCTCTACCTCCCTCAAAGCAATTGCAGAAAGGTAAGAAACAATAACACCGCAATATAATCTGCACTTTTTCTCTGTGTGTTCCTTCAATCCTTCTGCAGAAGATTTGGTTCACTTTACTCCCATCTGAGACTTAAAAGCACAGAAAAAGAAATAAAACAAAACAAACTTTCTTATATGCCCCCTGTAAGTCTGACATTTCAAACAATTCTATGTCTTTGTTTTCAGAGTATGCCTTTAAAGCTTTCTTTTGCAGCCAGAAAATAAAATATGACAGTCTTATTTTGGGATCAGCTCGTATTTTTGTTGGGAAAATCATCAGAAATAAAAGAAAAGGTATGTAAGGAAAACAGCTGCTCCGAAGATCACAAGTCTTATGTAGAGCTGTGAGAACTGCTACCCATCACAGCAAACTGTCTGTGTTGCAAAATAGTTAGGATATTCCAGGTTAAAAATAAGGGAAAGAGAATCTGTAATAAGCTCCTGGAAAACAAACGAATGCAACAAAAACAGGGTCTGTCAAAAACTGGAGGTTTTTGAAAACCTCCAGCTATTCAACACGTAGCCTGTAAACATATAGAGACATAAGGAACATTCGTCACACTAGAATTTCAATCTGTCTCTGCTTCAGTGAGGCATCTTCAGGAAACACATAACCTCCTTTCCTCCTTCCCTCCTTTATGTGGCTACCAGTATGACATTACATGACTCACTATGCTCAGGAAAGTCTTAGAGTAAACAAAAATTCATTAATGTTAGTAAAGGTCATAGACATCATGGTGATACATGTTGGAGAAAGTCCAAAGACAGACAGTCAAAGAAGCAGAAAGGAAAGAAAATTGAAAGAACAGAATACCAGGTAACACAAGCAACACATCTGTGTGGAAGACATTAAGACTTAGGAAGCACAATATCAATACTCAAGAGAAAACTGTCTCTAACTGCAATGCCGCCAGTCATACTAACATTGATAGAACTGACAGTAGAAAAACAAATATTCAGCTAACAAAAGAAGTGCCAGTGCCTTACTTACCATCTGTTTTAAAAAAAAAAAAAAAAAGAAAAAGTTAAATGTACCTGATGGTACTCATAGCTACAGGTGATAATCATATGCTTAAAGGCTTCCTTTGGTAATGATCAGACTCAGCTTCCAGGTTCTTCATGACAATTCTGCATTCAAAAAGTATACCATTAAATATATTTTTTTTCTGAGACAAAAGACACTCAAGGATTTTAGTAAATAAACATAGAAATAATCAAATAAAGAAACACTAAGCATTTTGGTTAGAACATAAATTAATAAATAATACTAAAAGACCCATCAGAGAAAAATGCTGCAGTGATTTGCTGTTTGATTATAGACTCATCTTTGAAACCGTTAGCAACAGAGTTTAATGTTTCTAATATTCATCAGTATCTACGAAAAAGCAACTCTTCTATTTACAGATCTTCAGCAGTCTTAGAGGGAAATGTTTCTTGGTGGTTGTGTCTTAGGGATGTTTTCAGAAAGATGAACTCGTTATTGTTCTTTTCTTGCCTCTTTGGTACTAGCTAATTAGTTTAGACCAACCACTCTATTTTGCCTGGATATCAGTTTAATATTTAGTTATATATTATGACTACTGAGCTATCACTCAAAGCTTTTCCATTATTTCTTTTCTATCACCAAAGTACAGCAATGCCCTCCATAACATTCTGTGATCACAGCATACGATGTGAATTACTTAATTCCTACAATTTAGTTTGATTGTATACCTAGACATATGAAGACATATAGACAGAAGATACATTATCTTTATTGGGGTTATACCCATATTGTAGCAATGTTAATACTACTGCCACCGTTTAACAACATGGTCTCTGAACTCTTATTAAAAAAGTTTAGTCCTGGTATCAATAACATTTTGATCCGTGCACATCTTTTGCAACCCTCTCAGTCTTCCTTTTTCATTGCAGATTGATGATGAGGAAGATGTAACTTAACTCTTCAATTTGATTTCAAGCTCATTATCTGTTAAGGTAAATTATTTGCAAAGTTAGGCACACAATTCTTCCTGAAATTCCGTCCTTTTGGGATACTTTAAAATTTTAACTGTTTTTAAGATACAACATTTTCATTCTACTCCCTAGATTACTATACAGCACCACAGACTTTAAGAGTCTGAATGCATTGGGTACTTTTTATTCATACACAACACTTTCAGTTATGCAGAGAAGGAAATGGTAAACAAAAAACTTCACTTTCAGCTATGTTTCAGGCATTCATTCACTTTCAGCCATTCTTTCTGATGAACAAAATACTTATGGAAAATTAGAATGACTAATACACAGCTTATTCAAGCAGGCATATAATATGCACATTGTACCTAGTGACTGATGGACTTACTAGTCCAAGATTTAAAACTAAAGATCCTTCTCCAAGTTTAAATTTTATTTGTTTAAAAGCAAGATGAAGCACAAACTACTGCACAGTTAGTTAAGAAGACGCATTTGTTTATTCTGCAATAAAAATTCCACCCCATGCTTTGGAGCCTTGTAGATACTTGCATGAGTATTCCTCAATAATACACGCCACTTTGTATTTGTTGGGAACCTTTCCTGATTAAAACATACTCAGAGCCATTAGAAACACATGGTGTTGGAGGTCATTTTGAAGCAAAATGCTTGTTGACATTATTGTCATTAGGTGACACTATTTTTCTGAACTTCCTCATTAGTAGACTGGTTGCTGGTGATATATAATTGATTCACCTATAGCAAAGGGAGATAGGTTCCAGCCTTAGTGAAAGATGATATCTGAGCTGTCAATCATTATGAAAACTGTCCAAATTTTGGCTTCCAACATTCCCAAGCTACAGACTATATTCTGTCCTTGAGTCCTTGAGTATTAGCAAAAGCTGTGAGATTTTGATTAGCTTCTTCACCCAGCAAATACAAGAAAGTAGGCTAATGGTATTATAAGTAATGAAGTAATTTTAAACTGGGGTGGTACCACTGATATGGTAATGACAGTGGATGACTGTATGTAAAACTCTTTGGGTCAGTTTAAATGTCACTTTCTGCAAAGACACACACCAAAGTAACTTTCTTTCTAGCCACTTTAGCCTTGTAAGAAGTATCACTGAATATCACTGAGATAAGACTGAAAAAAAAAGACTATATTCCAGATCTAACATTTGTTAGCATAGGAGATCATTCTTATTTCAATCAATTGAGCTATATTGCTGTAACAGGTCTCATGGCCTAAATATTATTCTAACTATTCCAAGATAAATACACCATCAAGAAAGAAACTTATGAGATGACATTTTATTTCAGTATATCTGACAGAAAAAGTTTCCACAGCTTATATTTTGTCATTAATTTATTTGCTTTTCTTTTGAATTAACTTATTCCTCTCTCACTGAAAAAGGGAAAAAATCTCTGTTGATTCTGAAAAGGCAAGTGTAACATTATTTAAGACCATTTAAACAAAAGAATGACTATATTCAGTGAATTTCATTTGTTATGACCTTAAATTTCTTTCTAATTACAATAAGTAAATAACTTTTCCCTGTTATTCTTCTTTCCCCTGTTTTCCCTGATTTTCTTCTTTCTAATAGATTTGTAAATAAGCAGCAGAATCCCTATTGGGCATAGGAAAGAAAATTTAAAAAATAATTAATATTAAGGATTTAAGAGGTATCTTTAATATACAGAAAAGTTATGGGGGGGAACAGGTGAAGTTTTATTTCAACTAGAAAATGTCTTTTTTTTTTTTAATTTAGGGGAGCTACAAAACATCTGTAAGAAAAGAACAAATCTTACTTTGAGAAAGAGTGTCTTATTTGTCCAGACCCCAAACCAATATTTACCAATTCGGTTCCAAAGGTCTAACACAGAAATGCTTTTTCTCCAGTATTAAACAAGTGATTTTTGTAATGCATCTACATATTAGGCCTAAAACCTGCAGTATATGCTTTCTTTCTTCTGGACCTCCTTCACCCCAAGATTACTTTTACATATACTTATTAGCACCTTATTCCTTGAGCAATTCTAGTGCTTTTATTTACCCCCTAAATGTTGTTCAGCAATAACACATTTCAAAGCACTGTTATAAAATTTCATTCAGATAACATTTTCTTTACATCGCATCAATTTTTCATTTTTCTCACAATAATTCACTACGAAAACAAACAAAACAACAGGAGCAACAAAATATAGGATGTCTCACGTCCATTACTTTAACATATGTATATATATATGCTTTATCTAAAAAAACCCCAAAACTGTTTAGAAACAGGTTAACTTTAGACTTTTCAAAGGATAACTAAATGATATTATATTTAAACTCTTTGGACACTAGAAGACCAATTGAAAATTTCTTAAATAAACAGCTGTTGGAATTAAATTGTGAGAGCAGCATGAAATACCTTGTTAAAAATCATGACTTCACTGCTGTCATTTAGGGGAAAAAATGAATAGAAAATATCACTGCCTTCTAAGTGTGAAGAAATATTTGGTATTACAGAGTCTTTGTAGATTTTTCTTTGGTCTTTTTCAGTATTGCTGTCTATTATCTGTGTATAATGTCAACATTAACAGCAAACAAGTTATTTTTCATTCCAAGTAATGCAATATTTGGCGATACTCCCAAAAATTCCTTTTCCCTTTTATTCTTCCACTTTCCCCACGATAGTGGTGATGGGCTGATTATTTGTTTACACAAGATGAAAGAGTCAATAAGTGCATTTTCAAATCTGCAAGCAGAGACATTTGTCATTTAAATAGGAAGTTCTGTGCCTGCAGCAGAACTCAGTTTGATCTGCTAAGGAAAAAAATCCATTTGGTTAAATATGCTGCTGAGGATGTACATTGCCTCAGCAGAGAAGAATAGATTAAGAACAGATATATACTTTAGCTCATCTAAAAATATCAGAAAACATTATGACATATTTTCTAGCAAGATACAGTCTATATGCTATTTCAAGGGAAAACATTACAGAACTCAACATTAACATGCAGCAAACACATCCCTTAAAATGGAAACAGAATGGGCTTTCTTTTTTTTTTGATGAGCATATTGTCTTTAGCACTATATTTAAATTTAAGAAGATTCAGTGCTGTTTACGAAGGAGCCAGTACTGAATCTCCAGTTAAGAAAACCAGCTGCAGATTTGATTAGAATGATAAATATTGTAGTGAGGCATTGTAAATAAAGTAATGTGCTGGCTTAAAGAGCTTGAGTGGTACAACAGAAATAAAGTAGAGAAAATAACGCATCTCAAATCTAGCTCTTTCAGAACAATATAACTGTTTTCATTTGAGTTTTCTTCAAACCTAAGACCCTCTCTTTCAGCTTGGCATACATTTAGTCTTCCTACAATTAATAGCATTGCTGAATTCTAAGTTTTGGATTTAATATAAGACAAAGGTAATGTAACACTTTAATGAGATCCAAAACCGTATGTTATATCCTTAGATTCCCCATAGTTTACATGGAAAGTTAAATTACAATGGTATCCCAAGGGAACAACAGCCTTAGTTGAGAGACATCTGAAATCAGCACACTCAAGATGCTGCTAAATAAACATAGGAATAGAAATTTTTTGGTCTCTGAAGTGGATTATCCAGATTTTCAGCCACATGATTAACATAGCACCCTAAAGTATTTCTTAAATTGGTGGTTTTGCCAATACTTTTATTTCCTCCTGTTTGATAATAGAGACTTGGCAGAATGGACAATATTCCCCTTTCCAGGAAAAGCCTCTAGGTTTTTTTCTGGAAAAGGCTTCTTCCCAGTCAGTGGGACATAAGTTTCCCTCAGGAAAAGGAAATAACCGACTCTGGGCCTCACACTCATGAATGCTCTAACAAATAGACCTTTCCATAAAATGGGATGTTACCCAGAATAAAACAATTCCTATAGTTATGTTTTTAGAGGGAGGATCTCTCATTCCATTTGGAGTCCACTATAAACCTACAAAGGTGTTTTAGGTGTTTGCTCAGTATTCTATATGTTACAAACCCTTTGGGGCACTGAGGAAAAACTTTGTATGCCTTGGGTGTGAACTGAGGACTCCTCTGGATATTCAATATTAGGTTAGTTCTGGATGTGAGAATGTTATGACTTCATATGTTTACAGAAACATAAAGCAAATAATGAGCAATGCCTACAAATTTTTAATCACATTCTGCTTTAGAATCTGAAATGGAGTTTTCAAATAGCACTTTGAAATAAGCTGCTTGAGTTCATTTGTGTAATGGACTGAAGATTTAAACTTTTGATACCAAAGTTAACCAAGGAATTTTACATACAAGGAGAGCTTGAACTGATGTTTCAGTTCTCTGACTTCTCAGGAGATATGGGAGTAAAGCCCAAGGAAAGGGAAAAAAAAAAATGTGTAAAAGCCCATAAAGCTACAATACCAAATCTCTGCTTCACTCAGTTTTGAGAAATTAGAAATAAATACAGCATAAAAGGAATTGGAAGTGATAACTCAAGTGCCAAAGTGGAAGTATTTCACTGAAGCATCATAATTGTTCAAAGCTTCATAACACTCAGAAAAGTCTAAAAAGGTATGTATGTCTTGTCAGATTCACAATCATGCTCCCACAGATTAGTTTGGGAGGTCATGCGGCTTCCTGGACTTAGTATTATAGAACTTGATATTGATCCAAAGGTAAAAGTAATGGCTTGAGAAGAATGTACCCTGGATTTCGGTCATAACTAGGGTGATTATATTGATTCACATCCAACCTGTACACGTAAACAACAAAGTTCATAGTAGTTGCAGACTAAGTAATGAATATCACCGAGATTTCTTCTGCACAATATAAGTGATTCCAGAATAGACAATAAATGCCTCAATCTTTGCTAACAACACTGCTTTGAACTGAAATTGTGATCAAGGGATCAGGGGATAAATTAATCTTACATTTCTGTTATTTAAAATCTGGAACTGAGGATTAAAACTTTCAAAATATTCTGCTTTTTCTATAAACAAGCTACATCCTGTCTTCAGCTCTTTATAATAACATAAAGGTGCATGTGAAGATGCAGTACCCTACAGAAGCAAGCACAAGAAATCGAGATTTATTTCAAATAAACTAATGAGTTTTCCTCTTCTATTGTGTCGTGGTTTAGCCACAGATGGGAACAAAGGACCACGTGGCAGCCACTTGCACAAACCAGAGTCCCCCACCAGCGGCGTGGCCGGGAGGGGAAAATTGAAANNACAGACAGAGGAGTATACAACCACGATCACGATACCGCCACTTGCCAAAACACCCAGAGTGCTCCCAACTACACTACTCTCCCTACTCCTGCTGCCCAGGGGGCAGGACTTCCTCCTTTTATGTCACTTCCTGTCCCTCCTCCTCCCCGGCTAGCTCAGGCCCCTCCCCCTGGGCGTGTCTCAAATGGGATGGAATACCTGTGTCCCTGCTAGGTCCTGGGAACAGTTAACCCTTTCCCCACCAGACCCAGCACATATTGGAAAATCAGTGTCCTGAAATCTTCACTCCTGGAAGTGAAGATTTTGATTGATAGTAAAAATTTATCAGTGAATAGAATAAGATAGTAAGCTTTGGTAAATGGGCCATGGTTTATTTTAAGAGAGTGGCATATAATTTTGAATGGGTCTTATTGCAGTGAAAGGGAGAATAATCTTCCAGCTGACCACCTGGTTGATGGAGTCAACATGGCATTAAACTAGCAACAAAAGGAGAAAGAGAAAAAAATAACCACTCAGTACTGAATCAAGATGTTAAGAAGAAAATTCACTCAATCACTATTATACATGGAAAGAATACAGTGTTTAATTTCTTATATATATGTCTGCCAAGAGACTGGTTTCTAAACAGGGAGAATTTGATCTCATAAATTTCTCATTTATGAGCATAAATTCAGTCTTCTTGGTGTTACAGAAACAAGGTCAAAATCACAAATTAGAACCTGATTAGGAAAGTTTATATGGGCAAAATGCAAAACAAAATACGTGGAAAACCTTATCTCTGCCTCATTGAAACTCGGTTCCAAATATTCTCAAATATTTACAAATTGGTATCCTAGTAGGTAAAACTCAAGCTGTACTAAAGATTGTGTGGGCTAAAGACCACAACATCCCATAAGGGAAGAGATGTGCCTATTAAGTGCCCTCAATAACATAGAAAAAAAACATGAGAAACTTCAGTTTGTGCTAAAAGCCTGGGGTTACTGGTATAAAGCTGTTTTTTGCAATTTGTAAACACTTCTGTCAAACAATTGCCACATCTAAGGAGAATCAAGAATACCCATACTCTGTGACTTGATTTTACCTCAAAATCCATTCCAAGAAATAGACTGGAGCAAATCACAGAACTGAAAGTTATTCATTGATTAGTTCCAAGTGGTTGTAACTTGTCTACATTTGCAAAAAGACTGAAATTCCAAGTGGTAATATATGCCTGGTTTATACTCAAGAGGTGCCAATTGCACAAACTTCAAAATAATTATAAGCCAGTTGCACTGAGAGAGAAGATAAACACCACAATACAACCAATATTTTGGAGCTGCTTAAAAAGATTTTACTATAGTCCCCGAAAGCCTTAGTCTTTGTTAAAAAAGAACTTTGCCTAAAAGGCAAAGAGAAAGCAACAATAAAACATTCAATAGAGAGTAAGCTGATAATACTTAGTATAAACTATAAGCTAAGAATTAAAGAAAATGCTCAAAGAAAAATATAGACAAATGTATGGCCAGCAGAGCTAGAGAGAATGGCTAATAATCAGATAGAAATAGTAAAAATTATAATATTATCATTCAATAAATATTCCTGTTCTGTAGCTGAGGAAAAGACAGACTATATATACATATTATAAGGACTTTGGATTCGTTTGCATTAGGGCAGTAATTAAAAACATGCTGAACAGCAACTCCTAAAGATGGACATCTTTTAGTCAACAGATCTGGGTAAGTTTGATGTAAGAGTTTTAAAATAATTGGCTGATATCTGGACAATTAATGCTGCAATTTCAAAGTTATAAACATCTTCAGATAATGCTATACAGATGTCATGAATAAATGAAAGAAATGTTGAATTTGAAACATCTAATTTATATCCACTTTATAAAGTGAAAAATCCGTGGTTTTTTTTAAAAAAAAAATTACAATCAGCAATCTACATAGGTTTTGCTTATATCCTTCTGTTTGTACTTTAATACACGAAATCAGTCATTGGCTGAGACATGATTGCTGCTCTGGGAACAATGGTTTAAAGACAAGACGGAGCACTAAGATAATTACAAACAATAACTTTCAACAAAAGTATTGTTTAGTGAATGAGCAAGAATGTAGACATTCTAGTTTTAAAATATATTATTCCATAATATTTGTGCAAGAATGCATGAATAGCTTTGCAATCTTTATATTCAAAATTAAATTTAATACTGGATAATCAGTAACTTAAGAGCCTAAATGTAGATATCACAGAATATAAAACGTTTATTCAAACACAAATAGTTATATTTGCATGTTCCATTTAATTCTGGAGAGGAAGTTTTTCTCAGCAGCCTGAGTGTTTCCTGACCTACATACATTCTTCTGGTGAATTTACTCCAAGAGTAACTTGCAGTTTCCAAGTGATCACATAAACTGTAAATAATTATTATTTTAAAAGAAACTGGTTTTGCATTGTGCAGCATCTGACCTTTGCATATTTTGAGACATTCTCTGACATGTTTAGGACTCTGCTACGTTTCATTTGCAAAAATAGATATTCAGCTTTTAGGTTTAAGCTGCCATGCTTAAGTTGTGGTGTCATTTTAGATGGCCACAATTTTACTGGTGGAAATAATAAAAACACAAAGTTCTCGTATATATTCATTACTTCTGAGATGATTTCAATATGGAAATTAATTATTGCGGTAATGGAAATCTTCTTTCACATTATGAATTTTGATATCATAAAACGCCAGACTGCAGCGCACAACTGTGTAAGTGCAGAGTTAGACCTGGTAAGTGCCAGTGGCTATTTTTACCCACTGAAAGGCACTTCTAGCCAGATATTACTGGCAATCAATTACAGATTGACTTCAGCTTTCTACTTTTTTAAATCTTGGCTTTATTTTTTCTACATCTTTCCTGAACTAGTTTTAAATTTATTCCAACAGAATATGTATCATATCATTTCCCAAATTCCTAGAAACTACCCTAGCAGTAGTGGCCCCTTTATATTCCACATTTCACAGGCTGTGCAATTTAGTAATACATATTGCTCTTGGTGAGATGAGTGCATGACAGATGGCTTATGCACCTGCAGCAGATATTTATCAACACTTTGAACCTCTGCTTCTCACTGGATTGTAATTTTTGTTATTATGCAACGATTACACAGGTAAGATTCATTATTTCTTAGAATAATATTACCATTATGAATGTATGGCTGAACATATTTGGTCCTGGATATCCAGTTTTACTTAACCATTTTTAAACACACTGGTTTGCTTGGAATCTATCATTAAATAAATCATATCATTCTGTATCTTTACTTGTTATTTTCTTTACTATAACATTTTCTACTCTATCTTACCTGAAATTGTCTTATCTAAAAATTGTATGTATCGATGATACATAGTAAATAGTACATAATTTATAATTGATCTCTTGGGATCCATATTGATCTATTTGTCTGGCAAGGATTCCATTAAGGGGTCATGTTTAGATTCCTGTCACTTGATCATTTATTAGTCCAGTTAAAGTGTATCATGTTGACTTTCTACTGTTCTTTATTTTAAAAAAATTCTGTATAGAGAAATGGCTTAAAGACATACCATTAATGTATTACTGAGTTACAAAAAGAAAAAAAAAAGGGGGGGGTGGGGGGGTGGGGGGAATAGGGAACCCCTCCAAGGTCCGCAAAGAATTGCAGATCTTGCTTACATCTTTCTGCCAGTTGCTAGACTTAAGATCCTTATTTTAACAAAAAGCTTACTGAAGTGAGCCAGAGGTTTGGTTAAGTAAAACCAGTGTAAGTAGGATCACAGTTAACATATGTCTTGAAAAGCAGATGATATTGCCAAAAGTGCAGCTGAATTTTACTGATAGTTGGATCATATGCATAACTAGGAACTGTTCTATTGTATTTGTTATTTATTATTGGGAGGAATTAAATGTTCCATTAAAATTCATAATTTTGCAAGTTTTCGTTTAGAAAACACACAACTGTCATCACTGAAAACTCACTAAATCAAATTACATTCTTTTTTAGGAATTACATCAATATTCAGTGAACCACTTAATTGTATTCATTTACTTATTACACCACTCCCTGGTGCTAGACTATTTTTCTAAGACAAAGCCTATGTATTGTATGCTTTTAAAAAAATATAATTCAAAATTAAACCTTGATTTCAGCTGGGATGGAGGTAACTTTTTCGCTAGCAGCAGGTGTGGAGCTATGTTTTAGATTCAGGGTGAGAGAAGTGTTGATAGTGCTTAGCACTCAAGGTTTTCTTTGCCCCTCACACCGCCCCACTAGTGAGTAAACTGGAAGTACACAAAATGTTGGGAGGAGACACAGCCAGGATAGCTGACCAAAGAGATATTATATACCATATGACAATATGCTCAGTATATCAAGCTGGGGAAGAAGAAGGAAGGGCAGACATCTGGAGTTATGGTGTTTGTCTCCACAAGTAACCATTCTGAGTGATGGAGCCCTGCTTTCCTGGAGATGGCTGAATGCTGGTGGAAAGCAGTGAATGAATTCTTTGTTTTGCTTTGCTTTTTGTCTACCTGTTGATCGACCAATGGCTCTACCTATTAAGCCATATTTTTCTCAATTTATGAGTTTTTTTCTCATTTTTACTCTTCCAATTCTCTCCTCAATCCCAGCTGAGGGGAGTGAGTGAGTGGATGAGTGGTCCTAATTGCTACCTGGGGTTAAACCATGACACATTTATCTGTTTTCTTGGGGTTCACTTGTGAGAGAACATTTCCTCTAGAGTATCATGATTAATCCTGGGTAGACCTGCTTGTGTTTGCACCACTTCTCAGAACTACTAAAATTATACATCTGTATTTACTGGTGTTCAGTCCAAATTTGACTTAATTTCTCACTGCTACAGACAATCTCACAGAGACATAAAGAATTCTGGCCTTCACACAATTATTGAAAAGCAAAGACAGACTTGAAAGCAAAACTCATTTTCTTCATGTAATACTCATTAATCTGTTGGACTTCAAAAGTTTTATAGGAGTAAAGACACAGCAGCCTTTCATTATGAAAACCAAGAGCTCCACTCCTTAAAATTTTGCTGACTCATTAATATGCCTGTGGCCTTCATAGCTCTTTTGTCACCAGTTAAAGGTACTAATATAGTCTCACATAAAAGTTAGTAAAAAAATTAAGAACCTTCAGATGATCATTTCAGACAGATGGAAACAAGATATTGGGCTCTGATGAAATACAACAAAAACTTTGCCACAAAGACTTACAGAAAAAAATATGACATACTGTGTTTAACTTTAGCCAAGTTTCAGTTTAGTTCTGCCATTCAAAGAGCAAAATGGATCACTAATGTTATGTAATTTAAGTGTATCTATTTTGTGATTGCGGTATAATTTAGGTGTCATCAATTCTCCTCCCAATGAGTGCTTAATGTTAAGACAGTGGAGCACAGAGGCCAGGTCTCTGTTTTCTCAAAGCAAGCAAGTGGCCTTTCTGCCCTGCTCACCCTCAAAATTTCTTTCAAAAACAATATATCTGGAATTCTTGTGCAACTGGGCAGGGCATAAATAAGAGAAGTGGAGAGCATCCTACTGCCCATACTGGGTACTGCACCCAGCTCTGGAGCCCTCAGCAAAGGAAATGCATGGATCTGTTGGAGCAGGTCAGAAGGAGGGCCATAAAAATGATCAGAGATCTGGATCATCTCTCCTATGAAAACAGGCTGAGAGGGTTGGGTTTGCTCAGCTCTGGGGAGAGATTATTGCAGTCTTTCAGTATTTAAAGAGGGCTTATAAGAGATAGGGACAACATTTTTATCAGGGCTTACTGTGATAGGACAAGGAGTAAAGATTTTAAAGAGTGTAGATTCAAACTAGATATAAGCAATAATTTTTTTTACAATGAGATTGGTGAAACACTGGCACAGGTTTCCCAGAGAGGTTGTGATACCCCATCCCTGGAAACATTCAAGGTGAGTTTGGAGAGGGCTCTGAGTAACCTGATCTAGTGGAAGACATCCCTGCTCATTGCAGAAGGGTTTGACTGGATGACCTTTAAAAGTCCCTTCCAACCCAAACTATTATTCTGTGAAGACAGACATGCTTTAAAGATGATGTTTAAAGACCTATTGATGGCTAACCTTTTCACTTGGGTATTTTCATAGAACAAGTTTAAGAAAGTTTTCTCCAAAGGGCACCTCAGCAAAGATGAATCAAAGCCACAAACTGACAATTCTCATCACATTTAAACAACAGGAGAACTAAAAAATAAAATTAATAAAATATATTCAAATTAAAAGGGTCTCTCCAAAGCTTTGACATAGAATGATTGTCTCACAGCTTCACTGTTATCCCGCTGCATATTGCACTGGGAAAAATTTGATTATTCCTGACTCTCATAAATCCTTCTGAAGCAGCTGCTTTGAATAGTGATTAGCAGAATATGGGAAAGGAGCTTCTTCAGAGTGCCTTGTTTGTGGTAATGACACTACAATTCAGTTTGGAGCAATAGTACAAGTTTTTAGTCCCCTGGCTGTCTCCACTTGTGACATAGCATTTCACTTCAGTTAAAGTTTTGGCTCAATTTCTCTAAGTAGAAACTAAACCATACATTTTTTTCTGAGTTCACACCCAATGCTTTTTATCACCTAAAGGAAATACAGGGGCAAAGCATTCTTTGATCCTTCAGTTGCATTTGAGCCGTGTTCATTGTAGAGACACTCAGTGTACAGGACCAGAATATACTTAGATTGATCTGAGGTCTTGAACTTCATACAATGTGGCTGCAGGGGTTACTTCCAAGTATTTGTATGCATTGTTCTACAAAAAGCATTTAAATTTTTGGATGCAAAGTATCCACAGATACTTACAAAAGTATCATCATAGATCAGGTCTTCAGCTAATTAAATACTAGTTTGGGGAACTGGGAACAGTGCCTTGTGAAGAGAGATGTACTAATTTTACCTCTATCAGCTCATTCTTCACACTTTTTTTTCAGGTGTAACCAGCCACAGTCTAGGACTCAATATCATGTCAACCTTTCTTTCAACTTTATCAGCCACAATAGGAAGATCTGTAGTAGGAAGCATTGGATTGTGGATTGGCAATTTCAGTGCAAATTGCCAGTAGGTGTTGCCTGCTTTAATTGCCATTAAACAGGCACTTGTGGAAGATAAGAAAGATGTGAGCATAATTGCAAATGTGTATGAACACAGCAATAAATAAAGATATTTAAAAGTTTTGTTTAACAATATAATCACATGCTTTTCTATGACCTAATTGTAACAATTCAAACCATTACATTTAGAAGTCGGAAAAATAAATTTAAACTAACAGTAGACAATTATTCACCTTCCAGAGACATTCTTAATGAAAGAAACAGTTTATTTCAAAGAAACATTATGTTAAAACTACCTACCTTTCTTAAATCAATGAAACAGCTAGTATCCAATTATTTTGATTAGAATCACAGCTAGCACCATTCAGAAACCTCACAACCTTCTTGTGAAAGGTTAAAGTTATTAAAAAGAAAGAGAACTGCATGGATGTGCTAATTTTCTTATATTAAGAGAACAATGTCTTCCTGTAATAAAGGAATTTTATTTTACTTTGACTAACTTATCTAACTGCTCTGTAAAGGGAAAAGCACTCTCCAAAATGTTGTTTTCAGTTCCTCCCAACATATCATTTTTGGGTCGTTACTTCTAATTGCATTTCAAGTTGGGTTTTTTTGTTTGTCAGGAAAGCTGTTAACAGAATCAGTGGTAACAGAATGTTGTAAGAATTAACACAAATTTTTGAACAATTTAAGGGAGTCATTAACTCAGTTTGTTAGTCCAGTGGGAAATTTCCGGGTTCAAATGGCAGGAAAGGATAACATGAATAATAATGTAGGAAATATTCTTTGTATGGTCTGATTGTTTGCTGTCACATGCAAATAATCATGAATACATCAATCTACTAATTGCTATTCAGACCCCACACTGTTTTAATAAATTCATCTACTAAGGTTGTTCTGTCAATATTTAATTAATGCAGCTTAATATAAATGACTGTTCCTGTTAACATCTGTTCATAGAAATATGGAATTCAGACATTTTTGTAACACAGCATTGTTTTTCTTCACAGGAAAGTGATGTTTATACAGTGTTTTCCTTTAGATAACAAATATTATCTAAGACATCCAATAGCTTAGAATACCATCCATTTTGAATTTAACAGCACTTATATAACAGTCTTGAAGCTGTACCGTTTGGGGTACTATAAGTATACATTTGAATCATTGACTTAGAAGTTCAGTTTATCACAAAATCTGTGGTACAAGTTATGTAAAAAAATTATATAAGAACAAGTTATGCTTTGGCAAAACACAACCATCAGAAAATTTTTCCTATTTTTTAAACTGATTCCAATTTGCTAATATAATGACCCCTCAGTTTACATGGTCAAATAAAGCCAAATAAAAGTAAACCTTCTGTTGTGTAGAACACAATAATTGACATTTGAATTACTACAATTCAGGTTAATAAAATGCTGATTTTAATTGTTTTATAGTTTTCTTCATTGTCTGTGTCTTAAAGTGTAATTTTGCAATATCTCAGACCAAGAACTTCATGTGTATATTTGCATATTGACTGCATTAATTCTTCACCATAACTAAGATCTTTGGGATTTTATTCATTATAATGCAAATTGGCTGGAAAACCATCAGTAAAAACCAAAGATGTACTTCATTTAAAGCATATAAATGGAACTAAAAGCACTTTATCACTCAAAAGATAAGTGACTACAGAAAATCTTAAGGAATGATCATGTTTTGGTTTAACAACTAAAGAATTTGCTACATCTAGAACATTCAGCAGTTATTATTTCCCCTCTGCTTAATAGAGATAGGAGTGTTTTGGAAAAAAAAGTAAGCATATATTTATTCATATATTCATAATTATAAAAGTTATTTCCATTTAAGTGCATCACTGGACTTTGATGAAGTGATAGAATACATCAGTTATTACTTATATATTATACTTAAACTATTGAGAATTTATGGACCCTATATATGGGACTTGAAGCCTGTATTTACACACCTAGTTTCTATATAATTTGTCTCCTTTTTAATGATTAATTAAAAATCCTATTTTTATTCAATATAATTCATATTGATAATATTTTTTATCTTGGGGTGGTTTTTTTTGTAGAGTTTGTTTTTTAAAGAGCTGAATCACAGTGTACAAGTCTAAGTAGAACTGCCAACTCTTGATTTGGAGAAGGGATAGGAAAAAAATATAGAAAAAACTGTTTTTTATTATTTCTCTAAACATGGGTAGACATAGCAGTCTGTGTAAAATTTAGGTGAGCAGAAAAAATCACTTTATCATAGTTTAATATGGGGGAATTATGTGGGGTTTGGCTCTTTCTTTTTTTTTTTTTAACTTTAACACAAAAAAAAATCCCCAAAACAATGAAGAACTGAGAAGGACAGGAGTGAGGGCAGGGATGAATGGAAAGACTGCTGCCAAAACTCTCATGTCACAGCATAACCTATTAACTTTGTCAGATGTATGCACAATGAAAACTTTCTCTGTGATATTCAGTTTATAAAATGCTGTTACACTCTTGAAAACGTGAATGGCAAGAAGGCCATTTAGGCTTAGAAGTATGTACTAAAAATAATACATGGAGACAAAATAAACTATATTTTACATTTTAACTTAATTAATTTGGTTTAAAAAGCAGGTAAATAAGAAGAGATGCTGTGATGCTATCTTAAACACAGAGGAAGAGATTTGTCCCTGGAAAGCCAAGCCCCCATTGGGGAGCTAGACTTACTGAAACAGGAGTGATTCCCCTCAAAGCTAGCTAAGTCACTAGGTGAAGAAAAGAGGACCTGTAGGGCTTTATTATTCTTTGAGGTAAGTGATTCTGAATTTGTAATATAAAACTAACCCTGTACTTGAGTAGACTTCTTTTCTTCTGTAAATTCAACTGGTGATATATGTGATATATGGAATTTGGAAACAATAAGAGACAGCATCTATCCAGAAAAAAAGCCATGAACTTAAATCAAATGTTGTTGGAAGTTAACCTGAGATGTTTGCAATCAGGCACCTATTTGGGCATCTCAGGAAGCAATATTTGTTTCACATAATTTTGCAATTGGGAATCTGTCTGTATTAACTGTTAGGTATAAAGATAGCTCCCTTGACAAACATTATCCAGCGGAGGAGAGGAAGACAGTTAAAGCAAGTTTCAAATGCCCAGAGGATCTATATTTAGTATAGGTAGCTCAGTGAGAATAAATTCTGCCCTTATTCACTGCAGACCTACATGATGAGATGCAGACAGTTCTGCAGCTGTTCAATTTTCCAGTCTGGCAAGTACTTGTCTTAAAGCTGTATAAATTAGAATACTAACATAACTTCTGTTTTCATCCATTAGTGTTTAGTTTCTTAGAGTTTTAGATACATTTTTGAAGCTAATTTCCTGATCAATCTCATTTAATAGCTTTGCAATAAGAAATAACTTCAAAGGACTTTTTTCCAGAGCAAACAGAACTAGAAGATGGACTACTGGACTACTAGTACGCTCCAACTACTATGGACACTAAATCCATAGGACAAGACTAGAGCCAAAGTAAAACTCATCAAAAGCTAGTTAGAATGGACATTGGGTCCATAGTATTGTTTTACTCTACAAAAATTGTTCCTACAGTTCTCTACTAATTTTTAATGTAAATACAACCTTACAGTACTTCCTATTTTCCATAGCTAGTCCATTCCTCAAGTGAGACAAATGGCATGTTAGCATGGCCACAAAGATTCAAAACCTGAGATGGTTCATATCTCACAGGCTTACAGGAAAGGAGAAACCCTGACTGTGATACACTGCCCCTTTGTAAACATAAGTTTTGAGACACCTAATCTAATGTATCTAATGCATTCAAGAGCTCCTGAATGGTAAGGAATAGAAAAATGCAAGTCCTGCAGCGATGGAGATCTTACTGTTCTTATTTGTATCATTAATTCACTTTGAATTTAAAACTACTGCAGAAAAAGTACTCATTTCCATTATCACTACTTTTTCTGACTCAAATACTTTTGAAATCAACCCTTGCTGTTGTTAGTATCTTCCCTTGTCTTAAATTGTGTAAGAAAAATTTTATCATAACTCAGAAACCTCCATTTTTTATTTAAAATTTGCATCAAGTGGCATAATTCTTCATATGCTCTTCCACCATTTAATTGCTGTCACTATTCAAAACAATATCTTAATTCTCATCTAAATACACTTACTTTGGTTTACTTTTTGTCTAGTACCTTGAAGATCACTCTGCTACCAAATGAACCCATACTCTTTAAACTTTGAATTCTCATGGACTCTTGATAAAGGAAAGTGTTATAGTTGCTCAGCATCTTTACACCTTGATGTTGGACATCTGGATGTGTGAATCAAATCCACGTTCCTAAGTATTCAGGTTCACAAATTCAGGAGAAAAACAAACAGTAGTATCACTGATTCCATAGCCTAGTGGTTATGACATGCAATTGTGCAATAGAATAAAATCCTATTATTATATGGCTGCCATCATTGTCATTAGCCCTATCTGAAAAAAAAAATAAAAAAAAGTGGACCTTTTTATTTGAATGTGTTGTTATCCCTGAGGAAACAGTATATGTTGTTGGTCTCTTATTAATAGAAACATCTATTGTTTAACATCTGAGTTAAAAAATTCTGCCTCAAGGACAGACAGATATCATACATATAACCCAACACTTCATATTATTACTTCATATTTGCAAAACAGATATTGGCCCCCTGCTCTGCATGCTGGGAATATCATTTGAGGCATCCAATTACTTCATGATCTTTGTAAGGGTCCCAATAGTTTACTTAGAATCATGGAATCACAGAATCATAGAATGGTTTGGGTAGGAAGGGACCTTCAAAGATCATCTAGTCCAACTCTTTTGCAGTAAGCAGGGACATCTTCGACTAGATCAGGACTCCACGCCAGAAGTTAACACTTAGAAGTGAATGAAAGCAATGCTACATTTTAAGAATTAAAACTGTCCACTGAACCCATCTTCACTGAAGTTGTGTTAGCTAGTAACTAACAATTAACCTATGACACTGTAACATTTAACCAATTTTTTTATCTCTTCAGCTTAATGTGACAAGACCTATTTCTCAAAAAACATTGCTGACAAATTACTTCTATGCTTCCTTAGTTCTTAATGCAAATGATCTAATGTCAGCTAATCCATTGATTTTCACAGAACCTTTTTCAGGATGGTTAACTTACTTTAACAAAAATAAAAAAGACATCTTTTCAGTTATAGAACTTTTTCAGCACTCCAGATACAAACATGCAGAAGTATTTTTTACTCACTTTTTTTTTAATATTCTTTGATGTTTCTATAGTTCTTTTTGTTGATGTATAATTTCTGAAAATAGGACTAAAATTGACTATCATTTTAGTCTCATTCTAAAATACAATACTTAATCTGAGCTACTGTAAAGTTTAATTCTGGCTCAGAAAATCGATGTTTTCTTATTGTTATAAGTATTCTAAAACAAGCCTTGTCAACATTGTCTGGAATTCTAGAGCAGATAATGAGATATACCTCATCCAAGGAAATTATAGGAAGAATTTATATAAGAAATCTATAATTAAAGCTTATATTGGATTTTAACCAATGTATGCAAGTTAACAGTTTAATGAAATGAGTCTTTGAAGCTTAGAATGGTTTAGACAGGTTGGTTTTTCATACATATCAGAAAAAACCACTATCTTAGTGCCGTCCAGCTCACTAGAGATAATGCACAAGAGAGAAATGATACTAAATCGCCAACTTCATTTGCTGTGAAACATATATATTTTCTGAAGCTTTTCTACCTAAGTGTTAAAATTAGCCCACACATGTTTAGCTCTTTATGAGAGCTGTTAATTTCAAGAGACTACATTTACAATTACATGCAAACTTAGTATTTACTTTCTGTTTATAGAAAGTATGTAGAATAAATGACCATTAATAATTTTTTTTTTACATAAAGAGAAACCTGAAGTTTTATTTTGGCTACTTAAAACCCTCAAATTCATATCTGTTCTTAATATTAGTTGGACAATGGATTACCATTTTTTTCACTGTTAAATACAGCAGTAGAAAAGAGATTTTGAGCTTAGAATTTACACTGAAACTGTACTGTAGGGCAGCTGAAGACTGCCTTTGGCTGCAATGCTCCTTTCCCTCTATACTGCAGGTTCTAGGACAACTCTAGAGAGCCACAGATCCATATAATGCACTTTCATTAAAACGCTTATCATAACAGTATTTTTTGTACCTCCCTCAGAACAGTTTTTGCATGAACCACTTCTTATAAAGGACTTTGTCCTTCCTTAACAACTATAGTGATCTGCCTTTATCATAAAACTTCTGTTAAAGTAGGGAAATGATGAAGACCTCAACAGGGTATATCTTTTTTAGCAAATAAAAGAAATATGACAGGAATTTTCCTCTGTTTTTAAAGGCACATGACATAACCCAACTCTAAATGCATGACCAAATTCATGTACAGACATCTTTTTTTCTCAAAAAATCCAACTCATTAATGAAAAGAAAATACAGAGAAAATAGGCCACCAAACCTAGGGTGGTTGCATCTAAACTGTCAAGTAAGCGTATTCGTTGATGTAAGTTTTTTCCCAACCTGTGCCTATGCTCTTGCAAAATCATAGAAGTAATTCATGGGAGAGGGCCTCTGAAAGACATTTACTCCAGCCCCCTACTAGAAGCAGGACTGTCACCAACACTGGATCTGTATCAGGTCAGTCACAAATTTGTCTAGCAGTGCCCTTGAAAATCTTCAAGAGTAGAAAATACAAAAAGTCCGTGAACAATGTTCTGGGCAGCCTGTTATTACATTAAACTTCGCTCCTAGTGAAAAAGTTTTCCCTAGTGATCAGGATAACTCCCAAGCTTGTCCGCAGCTGCAACTTCTAGCCATTCTTCTTATTATATTGACTATTTCTATTTTAATGGGCTTGGGTGAACCATCCATGTTACTGCCCTTCATGTAGTTGCAGGTTGCTATTAGATCACCCTGTTGTTCTACTTCCAGGTAGATAATTCCACTCCAAACTAAGTAATTATGATGGCCAAGAATGCCCATCTTTATAGGTTTGATCCTCTGCAAATACAGTCACTCTGTGCACAGGAATAGAAAGTTAGTCCACAAACTAGCCAACGAATATGTGTGTACTGTGATTAAAATAAAAAGAAGTCACAGCCATTATGGTACATCAATTGAGCATATACTTGTTATTAGTCAAAGTCTAGTGGTAATAATAAGTCTTGTGGTAGACCAGAAGAGCCACTCAGTTTAACATAGTATAGTCATAGTGTCAATTGGTGGCTGAATGTCCTTAATCTTCTGATAAGTCTTTGAACAAAAATGTTTTTTAGTGATATAAGGCTGGAATGAAGAGGTTGGCTTCTAGAATAGGTTCTGGCAATTCAGGATTGAGTTATATCAGGCCTAAATGGATAGGATGAATTATAAGGGTCAGAAACACACATGGTTTTGACTACTAATGTATGGAGATGGTATTTTGTAACGTGCCTTTGGTTAGTTAGTATATCCACTTAGAGTATCTAGTCCTACAGCGTCTCAAGAGCCAGGATATTTGCAGCAATTCAAAACACCTTTTCTCCTATTTTATTCCTACCATTCTTCCTTCTTCTTTCATCCATCATTCATAGGCATGTAAACCATATTCTCTTATAAGAGAAAAAGAAAGCAAATTTTTGAGTAACAAAGGAGAGGCTATTGGTCCATAGGCCACCAGGGATGGGATCAACATAATAATATTCTGCTTCTGCCTATATGAATGACAGTTTGCTACTCTTTCAAAACAGAAATCTAACAGTCCAGTCTTCCTTCTCCTCATCCTTAAAATGATTCTGCTTATTTTGCTTCTCTACCACAGTCTCTTTCATCTTGACATCCCTTTTGTCTTCCAGAATAGTCAACAGTAATGTGGGAAAATAGAAAGGCTTTATACAACTATGATTATTCTATAGTGTGTTCCTTGAGAGACTGCTGAAGCGAGAATACTGGCAATTTCTCAAAGTGCTTTCATTTGCCTTTTCTGATAGAAGTTTTGGGAGGTCTTTTTGTTTGGTTTTGATTACCTAGTAAATCAGAGAAGCCCTAGAAGAAAGCAATAATTGAATCTAGCACCTTTCCTGTTGATGAAGCCTATAACAAGGAAAATCTTGTAGATACACTAGTAGCCATTGGCAAGGTCTGAAGTCACTTTAACTATAAATCCTCAAGGACTGCACATAGGTGAAAAGGACAACTTGTACCTGTCTGCACTTCCTGACATCTAGCACAATGACATTTGACTTTGTGTGAAGGGAAACTAGTGAATAACCTCAATATGCTCTTCATTTGCATACTGCTATCAGGAAAAAAGCTGTGGGTCTCTTTAAAGTGAGTCTTCTGAGATAGTGGCAGTCGATTATGTAAATTGAGGTTTCCACGTACTTTTCTTCTGTGACCTGTTTGTCTTTATTTTATGACCAGGAGTTATCAAGGCTGATTTTTCAAAATGCGTTCTCCTATGTTTTTTGACAATAATGAAAACCCATAAGTTAAAGGACAAAGGGTAAGAATGCACACAGGGCATGATTCTTAGGCAACCTAGTATGTTAATGACAGATTTAAACAGTCTTTATAACTGGAGATCTTTGAGTTGATATACGACCTTGCAAAAGACCAATTCATTACAGTTCTTGCAATGGCAGCTTCAAAAAAAGTCATCAATAACTGCTTGGCAGTTTACACAAAAGAGTTAGTAAGAGGGCAAATAAGATGGTCTTACAGTCAAGGAAACACTGGAAAATATGCAAACTTCTATCAGGAATGCATATTCAGCTCTGAACCAATTAACCTAGCAAAAGATAATTGAATAAGAGAATAAAACAATTGTATTTATCTAGAAGCTAAACAGTTTATTTGACATCGTTCCTGTGTTTCATTTGTTAATCTTACCCTGTATGAAGGATGAAGTACTGGCATCTCTATTTAAATGAGGCACACTTCATTGGAGTATTTCTTTAATTAGGATATCTCCCAGAGAAACAATTTGGCTGAAAGAAAAAATGGTCTACTTTATTCCTTCTTCTCCCAGTGAGGTCGAAGGCAAAAATTCCAATTATTTTGGTTATTGCAGGGATGCTGATAAAGTTGATGAAGAGTGAAATAAGTGTGAAGAATAGGGTATGCCTTTTTGTTTTAAAGACAGAAAGATTCTTTCTGTACTAAAGAGTCAGATCCAAAAACGAATGTGTTCACCTAAAAATTAGACACTGAAACTTTTAGATAACAAGACCCTGGAATAAAACCAAGAATGTTGTGCTAGACACCTGTGCTCCCTGTTCTACACCAGAAAACCAATGTGGACTGGGGTCTGAAACACATAACATCAACAATTAATGCACTTATTGACAGTGTATTGTTAATCGCTTACCAGTAGAAAATATGAAATTCAGAGTGTTTCTGAAGGACCATCCACTTCTTAGGCCTGGTTATTATCCTACAAGGCTGCAGAGTCATTCATCTCTGTCCCTCTGATCTGTTGTTTCAGAGGGCTGAAGAGCATTCACTCTTCTCTCAAAATGTGCAGGAAGAGTATTTTGTTGAAGTTCTGTCACAGTTCAGCAAAGATTATGACTTTCTAAAAAACAGAATGCTTATTGGGCAGGTGGAAAAAAAGTTAGATTCCATCATTTTAACTGTAATAGTTTTTATATAATTTGCATTAAAGATTTGTTAGAGAAGAAGTATGAAGACTCTATACCAAGACAAAATGCAGGTTACTCTTCTATCAACAGGTTCTTGTTTACACTTTTGCTAGCTCACTAAATTTGATGGCTTTTTCAACACCAAGTGATATGATTTTGAAAAAAAAAGGAAAGGAGGATATCCCTATTCAGGTAATGGTATAAGCTGCTGGTTAATTTTTCAATATGGTTATGGTTTTTCTCCTCCTCAAGCAAAGAGTTCACTCCTGTGGTTAATGCTACGACAATGCTATTTACGCACATAAAGTACATTTTTTTTTCTCTAGATGTATTTAATAATAAAATGCACCTTTTTTTTTAGGTTTGTGAAAGTAAAAAGTATGATAGAAGGGAAACAGTGGACTAAAACCCTTGGGGAACTTAGATTCAGTTTTTGATTTTTTCATATTATAGATTATATTTATGCCTTGTTTCAAAGGGAAGACTGTTCAATTAGACAAGGAATAATTAAAATGCTTTCATTTACTTCAATATAGTTAATTCAAATAGCTGCTGAAGCAACTGAAATAAGGTTCTGGCTCTCAGGATAGACATTTCTTCAGGATGGTAGGTTGCCATCAAGCATGATTCTAAAATATGTAAATATTCCAGTCAGGCACCCATAGAGAAACCAAATCATAGTTTTCAGCACTCTATTTTGTGTGCTAATGGAAGAAGAATCATATTGTTTCCCTCCCTGACTCAACTGTCATACTTTTTAAGTAACTGAACCTTTATACTTCATGAATAGGTCATTTTCTTATTAGGAGATAAAGTGCTAGACAAGAATACAGTGTATTCTACTCTAAATTTATTTCAGATATGTATGCTTTTGAGGAGAGATATTTGATAGCAATGCCAAATCAGAGGTCATAATTGATACAGACAGAACTCATTAAAGAAACCTGAAGCAGTCCTGTTCCAAACTGTTTTATAACTGTGATTCTTCTTTAACTCACACCAGTGTTATAAGTTGTAGCAATACGGCTGAAACTTACGTTAGTGTTGAAGACAACTATATACTATTAAATAGAAACAATCCTTATTTTTTCACTGCATACAATTTCCTGGTTATTCATTATCTGGTATGATGATATGATTTTGTTGGCCCAGATAAACCAAGAATCTGGCTCTGTGTTACTATACGTTTATTGAAAGACAGGCAGCAAAATGGAAAATAGCTGAAATTCATCATATATCCTTTTGACTTTTGCACTCATTTTTCCCATGTACAGTATGGTGCAAGGAGGCTGATGCATGCATAGGTGATGACACAATACATACATGTCACAGGCATGTCATGCACATAGTCCAACAGCAGTGAAACACTCAAAGGTTTCTCACGGTTTGGACACAGCATGATCACCTCAGAGTATATAATCTATATTGCAGTATGGCCCAACAGAGAACAGTTCAAACTCTCACTTCTAAACATCTAATTCTAAGTAATAGTAAAGTCAAAATCATAAAACTTGGAAATCAAGTTATTCAGTTCTCAAATATCATTATACATACCCTGATGCTTGTGTGATATCTGATGAAAAATAAACCAGTTGTCACACCTCATTCTTGTATTCTCTTTATTTACCAGACTTTTTTCTTTAACTCCAACAAGGGTTTTAAGTTTCATAAAAAAGTAAAACTGAAAAATAGCAATATGCTAGTATTTAGATCCAGAGAAGAATTTAATCATCTAAAGACAGGGTCAAGAGAATCTGAAGCAGAACCCCAGGCAGCACTAAAGGCTTGGGGAAGAATGGCTGGAGAGCTGCCTGGCAGAAA
>BJBW01006901.1:81354-124294 GCA_004320125.1 Scolopax mira
GAGGTGCTGGAGCGGGTCCAGAGAAGGGCAACAAACCTGGTGAGGGGTCTGGAGCACAAGTCTTATGAGGAGAGGCTGAGGGAGCTGGGGTTGTCCAGTCTGGGGAAGAGGAGACTGAGGGGAGACCTTATCACTTTCTACAACTACCTGAAAGGAGAGTGTAGAGAGGCAGGGGTCAGTCTCTTCTCCCAAGTCACAGATAATAAGACAAGGAGTAATGGCTTCAAGTTGTGCCAGGGGAGGTTCAGGTTAGATATTCGGAAATATTTCTTTACTGAAAGGGTTGTCAGGCATTGGAATGGGCTGCCCAGGGAGGTGGTTGAGGCACCATCCCTGGAGGTATTTAAGAGAGGTGCTCAGGGATATGGATTAGTGTTGGGTTGGTGTTGTTTTGGGTGTGGTGTGGCGTTTGTGTGTTTGGTTGGTTGGTTTGTTTGCTTGTATTTTTGTTTGTTTGTTGTTTTTTGTTTGTTTGTGGTGTGTGGTTTTTTGGTTGGTTGGTTGGTTGTTTTGTTTTGTTTTCTTCATTGGTTGGACTAGATGACCTTAAAAGGTCCCTTCCAACCTAGTTCTTCTGTGATTCTGGGAAGGAAATTATTTTCCAGTTATCTTTGGGTCACTTGCTACGAACTCACATTGTAAATGGATTCCACAAACACCCTTTAAAAAAATTATTAATGTTCAGTTTACTACAATCCTATTTCTGTGCCTGCCCAACTCTGCCCTAATTAAACAGCTTAGGGAACACCTCAGCTTAGTCAGGATATAGCACCTAAGGATGTCAAACTGTCAGGAGATGGCACAGACCAGCTGCTCCTTTGGGGCAGGGAGGTGGCATCCAATGTGGACAAGGTAACTGGCTGGGGGAGGCCTGGCAGCCAGGGCCTGTCCCAGCCTCCAGCCAGGAGCAAGGCAGCTGTTGGGCAACCACAGCCCTGAGTTTCAGTCACCTCCCTGGGGATGGGGATAGGCAGAGGCCAAGCTGGGATATATTACCCCACGAGTGGGAGTCAGGATCCATCCCAGTGAGGGTAACCAATGTCAGACACAGCTCCGGGATAGCAGGGCTCAGAATTTTCCAGATGAGTCAGGGTCAGGATCAGCAGTGCCTGTGGCCAGGCCCAGGGATGGCTGCAACACAGCTGGAGCTGAAGGCTGGTAAACCTACAACCTATCTCCAACAGGAACTGATGGACCCAGACTGAGATGAAATGAGGCTTCCAGACCCATGGATGTGGGTGTGAGGGTCCCAAGTTGAGGCTTCTGAGGACAATTAAGACCTATTGGTGCCGTCAGGATCTTGATACAAGTTCATTTACAGAGAAAATGAAGGAAGAAAATTCATCGAGCTTGTCTTGCTGTGTCAACTGGATTTAACTTTCATGTTCAGTTTTTCTTACTGGCAAGCTAAAACAGCTCCCCATTTAGCATTTCGCTGTCTGCCTTTGGAAATGACTTATTCTGCCAATGCTTTCAACAGAAGGGCTAGGAAGTAGGAAGCCACCCCTGAAAGTAAGGCACTGTATCACTGTGTATAACTGTAGGTATCTCCATTTTCATCTAGTTTAGGTAATTATCATCAAGGCATGATAAAGCCATGAAACTGGAAGTAGTCTTTTGGAATAGTGTTTTCAGACTTCTTTTTTTTGTATCAATGTAAACGTTATTTTTGCAGTTTATTTACTTTTCTATAACATTGCTGAGTTTTGTCACATGATTTTTTAGAATCATGGAATTATAGAATGGTTAGAGTTGGAAGGGACCTTAAAGATCATCAAGTTCCAAGCCTCCTGCCATCAATAGGGACACCTCCCACTAGCACAGGTTGCACAAAGCTTCATCCAGCAGATTTTTCCACAGTATTTCTGTTCTTCAAAGGAACTACCACAATCACACAAACATAGATTAGACATTAGTAACTGTAAAGCCGGATTTGCTGTATCTATGTCCAGTACTGTCCTGGAGGTAACCTACCATGTTGGATTACACAGTTCTTACTTTTGCATGCTTTTGTGCCACTGTGACATTAGCAGAAGGTGATAACAGGAGTCTCTTATCTTATTTCACAAACAAATGAAAATTTTTCTTTCCAAAGAAATAAGAGATATATCCTTCTGATGTGTTTCTTTTTTTTCCAGTTTACTGTTTTAAGACTGTTGTGGCAGAGAAAGGATAACTTGTAGATGTAATTCCTTCCTCTGAATATCTATCATTTTTTTTACATACCTTCTTGTGACTTTTTTTCTCTACACATTTTAAATTTTAATTTTCCTTTTTTAACTTGATAATTACATTTTCTTCTGACTAGGCATAATAGCAATTAATTTTTAAAAAGGAAAACATAATATATGAGGTGCTGATTTTTGATAATTTTTGCCTTTAGATAATGCCCATTCCAATATTTAAACAATCTCTATTACTAAACTTACGTGGTCATCTGCATTAACTGCAAATAATATCTTTCCCTTAGAGAGAATATCTGTTTTCAAGATACACTTCTCAGTTTGTTTATGGTGTTATACATTTTTTGAAGACAATAGAGACAGGATAATTAATGCTGTTAAAGCCCAGAGCCTATGGTGTAATATAGTACCTGGAGCAAACACCTGCCTTGAGAGTCATGTAGCATTTTCCCAGCTATTGTGGGATTGTTGAATGACTTTAGTCTGTATTGGATTTACATGGCAAGACTTTGTTAGTGGGGGAGCTGCAGGGCTGACTTCTGCTAGAATTGGCCGTGGGCTGTGTATATTGGAGCATATTAATTCACACTGCACCCTGGGAAGGAGCCCATGTCACAGCAGATGGAGATGCCCTGAAGGAAGCTGCAGCCCATGGAGAGCCCACACAGGAGTGGACTCCTACCAGGAGCTGTGGCCTACTGAGAGGAACACATGCAGAAGCAGATTTTCTGGCAGGAGCTGTGGCCTCTAAGAGACCCACACTGGAGCTGTCTGTCCTGAACAACTGTACCATATGGAAAAGTCCCATCCTGGAGCAGTTCTTGAAGGACTGCAGCCCATGGGAAGCACCAATTTCGGAGAAGTTCAAGAAGGACTATATCCCGTGGGAAGGACCCCATGCTGGAGCAGAGGTAAAGTGTATGAAGGAAGGAGCAGCAGAGAGGAACTGCTATCATCTGATGGCAATCTCCATTCCCCATCACATGTGCACTGCTTGAGGAAGGGGAAAGAAGTGCAGAGGAGTCTGGAATTAAGGAGTGAAGTTAATCCTGCAAGAAAGAGTGGGTGGAGGGAAGATGGTTTTCATTTCATTTTTTTTTGTTTATCACCATCTTACTCTATTTTTAATTTTTAACAAATTAAATTAATTTTCCCCAAATCAAGTCTGTTTTTCCAGTGAATATAACTCGTAAGCAGTCTCCCTGTCCTATCCCAATCCATGAGGTTGTCCACATTATCTTCTCTCCTCATCCTGACGAGGAGGGGCAGTGAGAGTGTGACTGGGTGGTGTCTACTTTTAGCTATCACATGCTGAAGTGTGGGATAGATATCTATCTTTATGAAAATGCTATTTTCAATAAAGATAAGTAGTATCTTTTTCTCCAAAGATTGCTAAGCTCCTGGCTAATATTTAGTTCTCACAGGACTTGATTATAGAATGTTCAAGCCTGTATTCTTAGTTTTATACTTTACTCTTCTCATTCACAACATCTCAGTGAAAGACTACTATCTAGTGCTTGAAAGGATCTTGAATCAATTTTCCCAACCTACAGTACTTAAACTGCCCTTTCTAATAAACTTCAAGAATGTCTCCCTTCTTAGCAAGCTATTTGCCAATTTGTCAGTTTTCCAGTTTACCAACTGGTTTATTTGTCAGGCTTTGTTCTTTAATTTGTTCATTTGTCAATTTGTTAATTGCTTGCCACTTTTGCATTACTTACCCAGTTGCATTTACATCTTCATTCTAGTGATTGCAGTGGAAAAAAATGCACTCAGTTCAACTCAATACCTTAGATTTCTGTTCTGAAGGGCAGGATACTGATACATAGCATTTTTAAAACCTTGTGCTGTATGGATTTGTAAATATTTTATATAAGATATTTTAATTTTAACTCTATATAAAGTTACCCAGATACCTTGCACAAGGAATTATCATATCTATGCATTCTATATATTTGCATTCCATAACATGATATACTTCAGGAAGCGCATCGTATACTTCTACAGAAACTGAACTAAATCCATGAACTGACAATGGATTGTAGTTTTAAAACAGAATACTAAGTTGTCAGGAATCAGAGTTTTCCATGAAAGAGCCACTTGGACCTTTAGTAGCAGTAACAACAGCATAAATATTCAAAACAAAATGAGAAAGTATACTGGAGAAGCAGAATAAAACCCTGATAACATACCAGTCTAGTGTTATGGATTCCTTCTTTTGAAGGATCAACATTCATATCTCCCAACTCCCAAAAATGTTATCTTGACTTGCTTTGTTATTGTGGCATTATTAAGCTTGTCTGCTGAAGGCAGTTTCTTTGTAGAAAACAATTTAAGATTTATTGGACTTGAAAAAGAGAGTTTTACTCTATAGCCCACTAGTTATAGCCCTTGCTCTGGAAAGAAAAGACATGGCCTCTGATCTGTTCTCCTAGTTCCTGTCGTTCTTCAACAACAACAAAAAAAATCCAGTGTTAAGTACTGTTGTGACTGTTTTTAGTTTATTCTTGTTATTACTCTTTCTTTCATGTAATGTCAGTTTATCTGAACACAGCTGTTACTCGAACTGTCTTGGCAGAAAAACTGTTCATCAGCTCATTCTCAACAATTTAATGACTTAAAACATTGAAACTGAAAGTCAAGATGGTTAACTTTCTCTTACTTTAATTTGCACCTTCTGATATCACAGCGCAGAACGCAGACATGACTGAGACCATTAGTCTTTGCAGAAACACAGACAATCATCACTTGAAATTCTCTCAGACACTCAGTTGTAAGGAGATTGCAATGGCACTAAAATAAAGAAATTAAGTAACTGTAGGAGGGAGAGTTTGATCTAATTCACTCATTATTTATGAACAATTCAATGTTTATTAATTACAGCAAGATTAATCACCAAAATTAATGGAATCACGGAATTGTCAGAGTTGGAAGGGACCGCTAGAGATCATCTAGTCCAACTCCCCTTCTAAAGCAGGATTGCCCAGACCACATCACTCAGGACTGCATCCAGGAGGGTCTTGAAGATCTCCAGAGAAGGGGACTCCACCACCTCCTTGGGCAGCTTGTTCCAATGCTCTGTCACCCTCAACATAAAGAAGTTTTTCCTCATATTTGAATGGAACTTCCTATGTTCCAGCTTGAGCCTGTTGCCCCTTGTCCTATTGCTGGAAACCACTGAAAAGAGTCTTGCTCCAACATTCTTTAATCCACCCTTCAGATACTTATAAACATAAATAAGGTCTCTCCTCAGCCTTCTCTTCTCCAGGCTAAAGAGTTCCAGCTCCTTGAGCCTTTCCTCATAAGGGAGGTGCTCCATTTAAATTAAATCTCAAAAATTAATTTTGTGTACTGAAAGAATACAGAATACCTGCAACAATGTTTGAATGCTCAATCTAAGAGAAATTACAGAACTTGGCTAACAATCTTCTATTATCTCCCCATGAATATCAATATATTATTATATGAATTTTTTAAAAATTCGTTTTGATACACATATTTTCTTCATCTTCTTTTTTCACCTGTATCTAGTTTTATCTATTTTAAAGCATAATAGCACAGAAAAATGACACATTTTTATCACCTCTGTCTTCTTACAAATATTTTTGTAGACTTGATTTGGTCTGTACAAATTCTTAGTTATCTGGATGATAGCCATGTCACCTAGGTATTTCAGGAAATGCCAGCATTCAGGCAAACCATGCATATAAGAATATTTCAAGTATAAAACCTGATGATGATTTATATTGCATATTTTCCTTTTGAATATGGAAACCTTAAAAAATGAATTACAGCAAAGAACTTTATTTATTTATTATTGCACCACTCAACTGGATTCTCTAATTAATTATCTCATATACATATTAATTTGACATCATCTTTTGGAGCACTGATTTTTTTAAAAAAAAACTGTTAATGTGATAAAATCAACAGATTATGGATTTTAATATCAAATTATTAACCTATTAATATATATTATCAGAAAATAGCCTGTATATATCAGCTTGAAATTGTGTTGTACTAACTAGAAAATGACAGCACAAGTTAGAAGATTTTCACTTAAAATAAATATTCAGGAATTTATTTAAAGCTGAAAAAACTCAGTGAGAATGGTTGCAGCCTGCTACGCCAATATGCCGTCACCGAGTCTGGCGGGCAGGATTTCACACAATCCCAAAGGCCTGTATTAATTCTGTGTAAATTTTAGATACCTAGCTCAGGCTGCAACATTAGGCTCGTAATTGCCCTTCGTTAGCATTTGAATAGCAACTTCAGAAAGTGGTTTGGTCACAGAGGTTAGAGAGAGATGAAAACAATGTAAGTAAGGCACAGAGGTCGGTTTTTATGGTAAGTGTCAGGTTTGAGCCCTGAATCCATCAGAGCACAAGGCTGACAGAAAACTGCAGTTCACTAGAGGCCGAAGCTTTGGAAAATATTTCTATGAGGCACACATTCGATAACAGAAAACCAAAACACTACTACAGAGTCCTAACAAGGTAGTTCTTGTGGCACATCAGTTAAGTGCTTCATGGTTCTCTTTTGTAAAATCAATCAAAGCAAGTGTTTTGCTACCATGGGCAAAGTGGTTCTGTTTGTGGGAACAGGAATTGCTTCTTTACTGTGAATATATCGGATCCTTCTCATTCTCTAATTAATTGATTTTCATTTTCTGGACAATAATACATATTTCTATGTATTAGAGATATTTTTTTAATTTTCTTTTTAATTCTGCACCAATTTTCAGGGGAAAATAAAGGTCTAATACCCTTGTCATAATTGTAGAAATTTTATACTATACTACTTTTGTAGATGATTGATTTTTCATTCCAGGATATATTGGACATCTTTACAGAAGCACAGTTGTACATATTAATCCACCCGTTTACTTGCATTGTCTGTTTATATTTAATTCATTGCCTCTGCTCCTTTCCCTGATGTTTATTGTATGTGCAATTTACTATTTCCCTTTTTAACCTTATATTTTCAATTTAATTTCTAATAGTCATAAGTGACAAAAACACAGAGATGTTTGAAAGAAGTGAGAGGAAACCTGGCAGAAAGAGTCAATTCATTCAGACATCAAATAATCATACTTTATGAAGGTGTGGACAAGCTGTCCAACCTGTCAGTCTGCGGTCAAATAGAAATAATCTAATTCCTCAGAAAAGATATCACAAAGTGGGCCAGTGAGCTGAGGGAAAACTATTCTCATAATCTCCTTTAAGTTCTGTAGGTGTATTGTTCAAAAATAACACATTTATATGAATGTCTGTCTGGTGGTCATACCTGGCAAGGTCTTGGTGACAGAGTGTTGGAGAGTGACCCATGTGGAAGGAACCAAGAGCTGATCTGAAATGGACCTAAAACTCCAGAATGTCTCAAGTCTGTGGCCAGCCAAGGAGAACCTAGCACTTCTGGGAGGATAAACAAAACAGAGGAGATATGAAAGAGACACGGTGGAGATAGGCGAAAAGAGACATCACTGAGGGCTTGGATAGAGATGCACTCTTGGAAGGAGGCCCTTCATGCCACAGGAAGAACAACCCTGAGGGTCCATGGGTGACCCATCCTGGCATGTGGACACCTCTGAGCTACTGTGGCTCTGAGTGACCTTCTCTTGGGCAACTGAGGGTTGCAGTCATGGGCAACACAGTCTGGAACAGAGGAGAAGAAGAAGCCAGGAGCAGAGAGACACTGCTCCTAGCTTTCTATGCAACCCATCATCTCCCCAAAGGAACAGCATAGGACTGAGTGTAACCTGTCGCAAAAATAAAGGAAGCTGAGACTAAGAGATAAGGGACTTAATGCTTTTCTGCATTAGAATAAATTAAAATATAAATGAATGAACATTTACCTTCAGTATGAATTTAGAAAATAAAATGTTTTTAATATGGCATTAGTTAGCAGTCTACTCTTATATAGGTTTTCTTATAGTAATTTTCAAAGAAAGTCATCATTTTTGTTCAAATATCAGACAGGACAATGGAAACAAAATGATCACCAGTGATTTACCAAACATCGGTTACTCAGTAATGGAACCGGTAACTGAATATAAATCTATTATGTTACCACTTATCAGCTCTTCAACTTAACCACTCATTTCAGGTATAATTATATATATATATAATATATTATATATAGTATATATTATACATATATGATATATATTATATATTACATGTCATATTATAGATATAATAATTTTTTTATATATTATTTCAGATATCCCCTTGCAGAGGGATCTAGAAGATGGGGAAATTGTCAATGGTATGAAATTTAACAAGAACAAATGCTAGATTTTGCGTCTGGGATGGAGTAACACTACGCACAAATAGAGATTGGGAGAGGAGTGGCTGGATGGAAGCCCTACAGAAAGGGATCTGGGCGTGCTGGTCAACAGCAGGCTCAATATGAGTCAGCGGTGAGCCCTGGCAGCCAAAAGGGCAAACCACATTCTGGGGCATATCAAACACTGCATAACCAGCTGCTCAGAAGACCATTCTATATGTATATGCTATATGTAATATTGGTGCAGTCTCACCGTGAGTACTGTGTGCAGTCCTAGGCCCCAAAATTTAAGATGTGAAGGTATTCAAATGAGTCCAGAGGAGGGCAACAAAGCTGGTGAAATGGCTAGAATGAATGCCCTGTGAGGAGTGGCTGAGGACTCTGGGTTTTACTAGTTTGGAGAGAAGGCTGAGGGGAGACCTCATTGCTCACTACAGCTTCCTAAGGAGGGGAAGTGGAGAGGGAGGTGCTGATATCTTCTTCCTGGTGTCCATTGATAGAATGAGTGGGATTGGTTCAAAACTGTGTCAGAGGAGGTTAAGAATGGACATTAGGAAGCATTTCTTTACTAAGAGGGTAATCAAATGCCAGAACAGGCTTCCTAGAGAGGTGGCTGGTGCCCCAAGCCTGTCAGTATTGTAATGTAAAGGGCACTTGGACAATGCCCTTAGTAATATGCTCTAACTTTTGGTCAGCCTTGAAGTGGTCAGGCAGTTAGTCTAAATGATCAATGTAGGTCCCATCCAAATGGAACTATTCTTTCCCTTCCCTTCCCTTCCCTTCCCTTCCCTTGCCTTCTTGAAAAATCAAGCACTGAAAGAATTTTGACTAGAATAAAGTATCCACCATAATCTTAATTCAGTCCTGTTGTATGTATGATTGTGATGTATTCTCTAATTACCTCTATTCTCCTTAGCATCCCTGTCTCCACAAGATCAATTTTGCATTCTCCTCATTGTCCATTGCCTGGCCTTCTCCCCCCGGCCCTCTCCCTTACTTTTTCTGTAAAATTGAAAGCCTGGTCTGGAGAAGGAATTCTTAATTTTCTCATAAGCGTTTCTACAATACTTATCACTAGAGTGTGTTACTGATTCATAAACATTAATAAATTCAATTTCACATATAGGTGCTGTCATCATTTTAGAGATGAGAAAACTGAGACACCAGAAGACTGAGATTAAAAAATCTCTGGTTGGAATACCTATGACCTCATTTTTCATAGTATTAACATTAATGGCTCTTCATATATTCACAGCATAGCAAATCAACTTTAATTACATCTGTGAACAGTCAATATTGCTGCAACTGAGATGCAACATATTCACACCATTATGAACATGCACCTTTAGAAAGTATATTTCAAGTATACAGTGAAACTCTATGTCAGAGTATAGAGAGACTAGTTTCCAAAGAAACATTCAGTTCCTGTAAATGTAACATTAAACTTCATGTATTTCAGCTTTTGGAATAAATGAAGTACGAATCTGTATAGGCAACAGTCACGCCTCTCCTGTTGCCTACTCTTCTGTTGTGTGTCTCCTTTCTGGTCCTGCTTCCCATCATCCTTTATCTCCATATTCACCCATTCACAGTGGACTACTTGTTATGTAATCTGTGTCCCAAATTCCTTGCTTTTACTCATAGCTCATCATCTTCTGCTTTTTCCTTCTCTACTTCCTTTCTTGTCTTCAACAATCCTTTTAGGAATGTTTATTAATATTCTAATTTGCTGTCCATGTCTCAGGCCTAATTTATTATGGGCTTGAGCCAGTAAAGAAAGTGTGTTTAAAAATGGCACTTAGGTGCTTGATTCAAATTCTGAAAGCTGCAGTCTGCACCTAAAGAAAGCTAAAACTCAAAGGGCTCTTAGTGTTCTACTTTCCTGTTTTTCTGGGCCATAGACATTGGCCCAGCTGATCATAAAAATGATACATGACAACAAGCAGGAAAGCTACTAGGATTTTTTCTGCTGAATAATGATAGGTCATGCTAACACTAACAGGTTAGTGAAAACAAAAGACCTGCAGCTCAAAGGAATTATGTGTACATGATGAAAATCATACTTATTTACACACACAAATGCACACACACAATTACAGTTCAAAATATTCTTTCAAGTCTGGGTGTCACCAAATGTTGCAGGTATGACAAAGCATAACAAGACTAATGATTAATGTGTATATGTATGTCAAACAAATTATGTAGTCAATTAGCAAATTGAGCAATGTGTAACAATGTAATTATATAAGAAGGAAGTTAGTCAAATTCAGATTTTAGAACCTGGACAGTTATTACAGCTCTTGGCTGCAGTTTGGCTGGTAATATCCAATTTGACTCCATTTTGCTAATTGCTATACTGTCTAGAGTCAGGAAACCTGAGTGACAACTCTTACAGAATATCTGGTTGTGGCTGAAGAAATAAAAGATTTATACTGATGGGAGGGGTAGACCTTGGTAAAAAAATAACCCAAAAAACAGTCACCCGAAAATTGTTAAAAATATAACTGTCAATGTCTTGACATTATAGCATAGCTTGAACTTAAGACTGATTGGAAGCCAGAAGATAAAATGTCCTCTACTGATGTCCCCAAGGACTTTAAACAGCATCTATGGCTGCACTGTGGACTGCAGCTCTTGAGATACTGTGAAAATGGGCGTCATGCTGTCTCAGAGATCTGTTTCAATAAAGGCAACATACAAACCAATGTACAGGCAATTCTATTACCTATATTATCCATCAGTTATAAACAAAAAATAAAAAACTTTTTTACTTTTCACTTTATTCTAGTTTGTTCTTCCAGAGTCAGTTTTGGAAATTGAATGAAGAGGGGTTTTCTACCTGGTCTAATTGACAGTCTATCTGACCCTTTCCTTAAGGGTTTAAGTTCATGATCACTTAAGGATTAGTATTGAAATATACTCTATGATTGGTATGTTTATTATATAAAAAACGTGTCTGGTTTCAAATTAGGAATTACTAGGGCATTAAAATGCCCTTAACATCTGTGGCTTTTTCACTTCTTAGTTAATAGATAATTACCCAATAAGAGAAGGACTTCTCTGCTGAAAAGGCCAGGTGTCATCCCTGGATATTCATCTTTCAGTTTTAGACTTCTATTGAAGAAGTTAACACATGCTTCTTGTTCATTTGGTTCTTCTAAATACTTCAAGATCTTATTCTTAGACCTCCATAAAACTAAGAGTCAGAACTTGCTTGTCAGGAAACTTTTTATAAGAATATTCATTTTCAAAGAAAGTCTAACAAGGACACAAAGCTTTCAGTAATATCAGTTAAATAATATAAATAATAAAAAGGTAAAAGAGAAAAAAAAAACAACAAAAAAGTAAAATAAGAAATTAAGCTTTGCAAAGATTTTGAGGTGGGCTCGAAGCCTGATGATCACAGCAGAATTTATGGTAACAAATTATCTGGACAATACCTGCTAGTGGATCATTATTGAATTGTCAGTACAGAATGATAGTACTCACTGAGATGGAAATAAAAAACTGCACCTCATCCTTCTGTTTGTGTCAGGTTTCAGGGATTTTCTTCCTTGAAACCTGGAGTTAACAATGCAGTTAAGACCAGTCAAACCTGTAACAAAGAAAAAGCATATCTACAAAGGCAATGGCAGGACACCAATGTTGATAATGCCACATATAAGCACATTTTTGAAAGCAGTGTCAAATATTCAGCTGAAATTAGACCCATAACATGCATTTTAAGGAAAAGAGAGAGGGGAAAAAAACTTGAAGTACTGTGGTCAGTTTCCATCTAGAAATCATAGTGCTATAGGGAAAGTAAAGTAGGAAAGCCAATACTTTTTGATTAGAAATAAAATGCATAGAGTCATATAATGAAAGCTAAGGCTTGTGTTTATTTAGACTAGTGCCAGTTGGTTAAATGCAGGGTGTCTTTTTAATAGATCACACACTGCCTTTAGCTAATTTGAATTATATTAAAGCAATCAGCTCTTTACTGGGACATACAAGCAATAAAGTCAACAAGAGCTCCACAGTGGCAGTTATTTTCACTGTCTTGAGAAGCTTGCTGCAGAAATGTGCAGCTCAGGCTTTGGTTTTCTATACCCACAGTCTGGTTTCTATGGAAATTATTGTTTTTCTGACATACTGCATATGAAATATAGCCTATATCAACTCTAAATTTACATATTCAAATGAATGTTGTCAGTGTAAATTTTAGCATTGTGTACAATTGTTTACACTAAACTTTAAAAAATGCCTTTCAGATAAAACATTTGGTTCATGGGGGCTATATATTTTGAAGTGTCTCTCATTGCTCTTGGGTAATCTGGAGCCTGGCTTTATAATTTTTCTGTAAGAAAAGAACTCTGCTACAAAAAGGGGTTTATCGTCATGTTGCTGCACTGCTTCAGTAATGAATTAAAAACACAAGTGGCTTTCCTGGATACACCAATGCCATACAGTACCACAGCCCAGGCTTTGATGGGAAGTGTTGTGGTTTAACCTGGCAGGCGGTTAAATTCCATATAGCCATTTGCTCACATTTATCTATCTATCTATCCATCTATCTATCAATCATTTCTTCTCCAGCAGGATGGTGGAAAGAATTTGAAAAAAAATGCTAAAACTCATGGGCTGAGATAAAGACAATTTATTAGGACAGAAAAGGAAGAAATAATGATAACAGCAATAACAACAACAATAACAATAATAATAAATCATCAAATTATGCACAATGCAATTGCTCACCACCTGCTGACCGATGCTCAGCCAGTGCCTGAGCATCAGCTGCTCCCCACCCAACTGCCCCCAGTTAATATGCTGAGCATGACATCATATGGTACAGAATATCCCTTTGGACAGTTTGGGTCAGCTGTTCTGTCTGTGTCCCCTCCCAACTTCTTGTGCCCCCCCTCAAGCCTACTCCATGGCAGGGTATGAGAAGCTGAAAAGTCCTTGCCTTTGTATAAGCAGAGCCTAGCAACAACTAAAACATAAACATTATTAATGCTCATAAATATCTAAGAGGCAGGTGTCAACAGGATGGGGCCAGACTCTTCTCAGTGGTGCCTGATGGAACACAGGAAGTCCTTTCTCAAAATGAGGAAAAACTTTTTTAATTTGAGGGTGTCAGAGCACTGGAACAGGCTGCCCAGAGGTGTTGTGGAGTCTCCCTCTGGAGATATTCAAAACTCACCCGGACATATTCCTGTCCAAAATGCTCTAGATGAACCTGCTTTGGCAGGACGGTTGGACTAGGTCCCTGAAGGTCCCTTTCAACGCCTACAATTCTGTGATTCTGTGATAGGTGTGTTATCAACATGATTCTCATACTAAATCCAAAAAACAGCACTATACCAACAAGAAGAAAATTCACTCTATCCCAGCCAAAACCAGGTCAGAAGACTACTGTGTTTAATCCTGTTTTACTTGCAAATTAGGACAAGAATTAAAATCAAGATGAAACAAAAGAAACTAGCAAAAAAAAATACTCTAAACAGTATGCAAAGGTAGATCATATCACTGCCACTGTATTCTAGATAGGCATAAGTTTTAGTAGAAAAATAGTCATCATTTAGAGGTAAAACTCTTGATACTTGTTTCTCTATCTTTATGATAGATTTTTCACCTTGCTTTGGTCATTGAATACTTCTGTGAATGTTGTTTGGTAGTTCAGAATATTATTTTGGCAACAACACTAATGCCAATGAAAGGAGGTTACTCAAGGTCTTTTCAGCACTGCTGAACCGTATCTATAAATCATAATAATTACAGATTATATTTTGAATTAGAAAGCAGAGGAATTTATTGCAATTCTTTTAAGAATGTGGTCAGGAGTTAAATGAAAACAACATAAAAAATTAATTCATATCAGTAGTAAGAAAAGAAAGCTTATTTAGTTATGCATGAAGAATGGAGATGGAATGTGCCCAAGGGCACTGCCTCAATGGACATGAAAGGAAGAAGGACAAGAAGCTGGAAAATGGTAGAACAGGCAAATGCCATTAACAGAGACAGTAGCTTGTGATCCATAGATATCTGAGCAAGAATAAAAGTAAATTGTTATTCATTTAATGAAGACTCCCATGAAATGCAAAATTACTTGCATTGCAACTTAAGTAATACAATGCTAAAGTAATCTAAACCAAAGGGGTAAGTAAAAAAATTAAGCACTGTAATCTTTAAGTAAAATTTGGTTTCACTCACCCACACAGGTTTCACCTCAGGAGCTTAGAGCAGCTCATTAAACCATAGCAGTGGTAACCGTTATTGTGTTACTTATATAAGAAATAAAAGCTATTATTCATGAGCAGAGCAATGTCAAGTTTTGAGCGTTCCAAGTCTCTTTGGGGAAGGTAACTAAAATCATAGGCTTCATTCAGAAATTATGAAGTGATTTTTTTGTTTGTTTTAAAAAATAGCAGCTCAGATATCCTCAAAACTGGTACATTATGGTGTCATATTACTTGGCATAATGCCGTGCTCCAAAGACATGCCTCTCTAGTGTCTCTGCATGACGTGTACATAAGAACTTCTAAACTTTGCTCAGAATCATAGTAGCATGGGATAATCCAGGCCAGGAGGGACTTCAGGAGGTCTGTAGTTCAACCTCTGTTCAAAGCAGGGTCAGCTGTGAGATCAGACCAGGTTGCTCAGGGGTTTATCCAGTCAGGTCTTGAAAACCTACAACTATGGAAATAGGGTGCGCAATCTCTCTGGGTAACCTGTTCCACTACTTGGAGCTACAGAAGCACAACAGATGTGAAAGCCAGACCATATGCTGTTCTCCAAAATGAGCTGTACTGAGTTACTGTATGTAAACAACTGTGAAGAACTGTTTGGTATACTATAAGCCTACTTCACAGTGTATTTCCATAAAAGAAAAAGGAGGAGCTGAATGGAGAAAAAAAGACTGAACATGCAGCCTATCTAACACAGATCTTATTTTATAGAGAAAAAAAAGCATAAGTCATCAAAATTGTTCTCAGTATTTTGAGTTTGAATGGTTGAATAGTTTTGATTTCGGAAAGCCTGAGAGACGTATGGTACTCGGGCAGATCAAATTCAGAGGATATTTTGTATCAACTATATCACAAGAAAAGTAAAGAAATATTGAGAATTTGCTGCAGATGGCGTGTATTCTTCTTTCAGCTTTTTTTTTTAGAACAACCTTGTATAAATCCATACTTTTGACTTAATTTTTATAAACTTACAAATTACAGTTTATACAATAAAACTGAAGCTCAAGCTGAGCAGTCAATTTTTGAATTACTTTTATTTGACCCTCAAAATCTAACTGTGATATTAAATAATTATTATCTTATGGTTTGCATTTTGTTTAATATTATCTCAAAATAATATAACTTATGCTGGTTATAGCATGTCAGATGATTTAGAGTGAAAGACAGTTCTGAATATATTGAATGAGAGGAGCTATATACCTTCTTATAAAAGGACTGTGCAAAAGGAGAACTTCATTTTTACTATATTGCTTTTCTGTCTAGAGGGAGTTCTATATCTGCGATATATATTTTTGGAAACTCTGCTGTTTACTATATTTATGAGCTAAAGAGAGTAGTACTACCTTTATATCCAGATTTATTGTCATCAGAGATAAACATCACCCCAGGCAAAGAAAATATATGGTTTCTATGCATTAGCAATGCAATGTATGTAGTAAAAATATTTCAATATAAATTAGTAAATGAAGCTTTCTGACAATAGACAATAGACAATATGCCTTGCATATTTTCCCCCCCCTTTTTTCCCCCTTTTTCTTTCAAGATCACACTCTGATCAACGGTATCTTCATAACAGGTATTGGTCACCTATCATGCACTAGTATTAGTTGTTATTGTTAATTGTATAGAAAGGATAGGGGTACTGGGGTTTTGTTGTTTGATTTTTTTTCACCCTCAAAATAATATAAGTAAAATGAGGGTGTGAGGGCATTTTCATAAAGGCATCAATATGCACAAAAAATATATGGTCCAAGTATCATCTAAGCATAAGCATACATAGCTGTATCAAAGAAGACAGAGCTGTGTCAGATCTCATAGGAATAACATCTCTTTTACACAGATGATCTGTGACCATGCAGGTTACAGCTGCAGTGTCCTCAGTAGCAATGTTTAGTCTAGGACATTAGGTGCTGTCTAGTCTTTGACTAGACTAGCTTTGACTGACTAGACAGTAGGTGCTGTCTAGTCTTTGAAGTCTGAGTTCACAGATAGCTGATTCACCTCCATAGCTCTCAGGGCTTCTCTGATGCACACTGGTTGCTTCTACTTTATGGCTACGTACACATGCTTGGTTGTACTGTCTCACAAGATATTTTCCTTTACTAAAATTTATCTCCACTATATTCACAAAAACATAATGCGGCTCCATTAGCCAAAAGAGTTGGAGTTTGTCTTGTGCCAAGGATCTCTACTAGGCTTTTGAACTGACAACTATTCTTGAAGGGAACAAAGTTGAGAGAGATATTGGGATGAGAATCCACATTTCTTTATTCTACTTTAAGTCCAGAGATATTTATTTTGTCATTTCATTATAAAGAAGAGTTTGGATTGAATAAAAATCAAGGAAGACCACTATAAGTTTTAAAGAAAATCGATATACAGTATTCTATTTAATTATGAACATTATAATTTGCCACTTTATGCCAATTCTCTCCTCAAACACTGTTCCTGAAGAGGATTTGGGGTTTATGTGTTTCAAGTGATCTCTCTGAGGATGTAAGGTATTCTCATGACCTTTAACTAGTTTGTTATTTATCATTCCTTTTCCTTGTTATTTATCATCCTTTTACAATAGAAAGAGGCACAGAAGGATGCATATTTCTAAATATAATACTAAAATAATACATTTGCACTAAACTAGGTAGACAACAAAAGCTGGCTAGAAGCTACTATGGTCTATGAGAAAAAAAACAATGATGGTTCATATTTTCCTTGAGTGGATATAATTTGTGCAAGCTCTATATGAAGATTATCTTCTGTCTTCACCAAGGGTATTTTAAGGCTGCATTGCCTTAGCTGCTCCTGTGCACTGGAAGTAGATGGTTTCACTACTCTCTTTGCTGCTGATGTTGTTTATCTACCCTCCAAGTACTAGCGTGGGACAGTGTACCACGAGCCCCATGCTGATGCTGGTCTCTTCAACTCCTTCGGAATGATGGCAGTAACTTATGTACACCAACAGATCTGCAAGAACATTCAGGGCCATAGTAGGGTCACTATTAGTTTTTATTTATCAGTCCTCTGATTCACTTTTTTGCTATTGGTCATGTAATGCTACCAAAACCCTAAAGCAAATAAAAAGCTGGGAATCTGATCCTGAAATAATTGCTGTCTTCAGCCACTGAAGATTCCCTACCTATCATCAGAGGAGGCCCTGAATGAGCAATTCCACTTTAGCATACTACAGAAACAAAGGGATGTGGTATCACTAGAACAAAAATATACACATATTCTTACATATATGGTTCATTAAGTAAAAAATTACATAAATCACAGAATCACAGAATCTTAGTGGTTGGAAGGAACCTTTGAGATCATTGAGTCCAACCACATTAAAAATGACATATTTTACCCTAGAAAATAAACATGTAATATTTTGCGGCTCCTAGAAAGAATTATTTCAGCAATGAAAATGAATAAATTAACTGTATCTAACAACAATGTTCAAATGATGTTATACAACAATTCTAATAATATTTGAAAACTGCGTGTGTAAAGATTCACCACATATAAAAGAAACTTAGGAAACATAAGGGATTCTACAGAAAAACAGTTTAGGTAAAGTTTAGATAAACTTTATATGGTGAAAACCAAATACAATACAGACACCAAATAAATAAATAAAGTTTAAATAAATCTAAATGTTAATAAAATATTTTTCATGTGTATTTGAGGAAAACAAGAAAAAAGTAACAAATATGCCTACAGGAATCAAAAATTAACAACAAAAAAAAGAGGAAAATATAGGACATCATATTATTATTGATAATAATTCTATGCAGGAAGTAGAAAGTAAGGAGGAATATCAGCTCTCTGAAGAGCAGTGGCTACAAATGAGATTTTTGGAAACACCAAACAGCATTCCTCAACAGAGATTCTCTAAAGCAAAGAGTCAGAGAAGACAGAAAGGCAATTGATTGAAAAAAAGCCTAAACAATTGTCTGGAGGGCAGATAAGACAAGGTATCAATAAACAGAAGCAATAAAGTGCACGTCCTTATAAACAAGGAACACAGCAACTGCTGCCACATCTCTGGATTTCTATTATTGAACCCAGGGTCCCTTAGCTCCCATATGAATTCTTTCTGTGGAGTATTTGATTTGAAAGATTTTAATGAAGAAACTCTTTCCTAAACTTCTGTTATGTCTACATTTAAAACTGCTTTATAACTAGCAAACCCAGTTCTTCCTTTGTCTCTCCACACACGGGGACCATATGATTCTGCATAGCTTCCTGTGGAAGGTATTTTCCTTATTTAATATATCCTGAGCTAGCTAATCAAAGACTAACTTCTTCAACATCTTTTCTAAGTTCATATTCTCAAGACTATACAGGGATTTGCAATGTGTCACATCATATAGCATAAAATATAGCAACTGCATATGCATGCTGAGAATATCACCGTTCTTCTCACATTACCAGCTTTCTACAGAATCTATCTGATATATTTGACAGTACATTTGACACTGTCAGACAGATAATTATTAGTGATATTTTTTGTTAGCAATAGTAACTAGCTAATATTTAATCCTGATTATAATGGTTAATAAGAAGGTTTTTTGAAATTGCTTTTCAGAGCCTGATGTACCCCACCATGATCACAACAGAGGATATAAATTGGAAATATTTTCAGCAAACCCAAACTACAATGATTTATAGAGAAATCCCATTTATCTTGTTACATAATGGATCAGTTTCAAAAGCAACAATCCCAAATCTAACTATGCACCAATTCATACCACAAAATTCCTATCTGGATCCTTGTATTGCTGGATCTATAAGGTGGAAATGCTTATGGATATTCAAATAAGCATTGATTTTTTTATATAATTATTAGTCTATTATCTGGATCTTTGATCTATGTTCTCATAGATCTACCTATCTAGTTAGCTATCTCAGAACTACTCTGGTACTGTTCATTGAGTCAATAACATTTTCAGGTCTATGGGATTCAGTGTTTGACTTATCGCTCAAGGTTTAGGTGTTCTTCCTTTTTTCTTATATAAAAGGAAACATTATATTTTACATAATGCTTGTTGAGAGATACAGCTTATTTTTGGAGATTACATTAATGAGCCAGAAGTGTTTGTTTGTGTTTTCCTTATACACAGTTGCATGTAAAAATGTTTATGCATTATTTTGAACAAGAATTTGAAACAGCTATTCCCAAGTAATGAGAATTTGAAAGATGATTCTGTTTTAAATGCCTGTGTAAGTGATTCACATTCAGAAGAGCTCAGAATAAGCACCAGCTCTTAGACAACCTAATTTATTTACAAAGTGGGCTGAAAAACTAGCCCTATTGTTCTCTTGCAGATTACACCAAATTATATTAATTTAATTAAAACCTAAAATCATGTTTATTAATTAATTTATTCTGTCAGCAATCAGGAAGATTGAGTAGCTTCTTTAGTTCTTAGGCTGAAAGCAATGTGAGATTATATGTTGAATTAAGAGAAGTAACAAGGTAAATTGCTAATGCATTAGCTATGCTTGCTTCTGGATACAGCCAGAGCCAAGTATAAACCAGATTCTGCTCTCTCCCTAGAGATTTTCTCTTAAAAAGAGATATCAATAAAGACAGAAAACATATTTCTACATATTTATTAGAGTCTTTACGCTATTATTCCTTGATTAACCTCAGGAGCTGAAAAACCTGATTACCTCTGAAAATATATAACTTTTGATGTGATTTCTAAAAGAAGAATCTTTTGACACATATTTTACAAGGTTTTGAACATATATTTACATTAATAAAGATAACAGAGACCTTCAAAGGTATCCAAGAGGTCAGGGCAATAATGACCAAAAAGTTGACATAAAGTCTACACAAAGCAAATATAAATATGCATTTTTCAGAGATTGTAATACTAAGGAAAAAAAAAAACCAAACCAACAAACAAAAAACACTCCAACCAACCCCAAAAGATGAGGATTAGTTAAAAGAGTGGAAGAGGATGAACTCTGATGATATCAAACACAGAAAAGTGAAACATAAGTTCCTTTAAAAGGAAATTACAAATAGGGGTCCCTTAAAGCCTTTTATTAGAGCCTGGTTAAATTGTATTTCAACACTTCATAAAGAATGTAGATCTAAAGTAAACCAGTCTACTCCTAATAGAAGATATTCCACTAGTGGAGTTAGTGGATAAAGCATTTCATTTCCACTTCCCCTCTATGTGTATACTCGGGTGTACTTTTATTGTCAAGAGTTTATGGTACAGCATGTGAAAACTATAGTTCCTGATTCAAATAAATGCTATAATAACTTTGAGAATGTGCTCACTCAACTTCAAAGACTCCAGAAAATGTTCTGAGATAGGAAAAGAGGCAAGAACAGTCCTTTGAGATTTTCTTTCTTTATATGTGTCTTCCCTAAGGGAAAATGTTCCAACCTTTGGCAAGGTGTTAAGGACAAACTACAGTGACTCCCAAGGCCACACTACTCTGCACATTAGAAAATAAGCTCACACTCAGCAGTTTGGAGATGAATACCAGACAGTCAAACGTCCTCCCTGCACACAAGTGCTGGTATATGATATCTAACTGAAAAAGTAATATATGCGTCCTGGAAAAGTTTTTTTCTCATTTCCAAAAAGGAGAGAGAGATGCAAATGTACAAATTATTTCTGATTCACAGTTCTGCAGATGGTACTAGATCCTACAGTGTTGCATGGTTAACAAAAAGCACATAAGAATTCTTATTATTTTATCATCATATTTCAATATTTTACATAGCATATTATAAAAATTGTAAATATAAGCTCCGTAATGCATTTTAAGGTTCTGACTTCTTACAGAATGTTCTCTCATTTCAGTACAGTTTGGTTTTCCATTTTTTCCCCACTTTTGCTTCATTTGCTTGACCTTATCTCTCTAAGAATAATGGTACTATCTTAATTCAATTGCAATCGTTTGAAGTGAAAAACTGCTTATCATTAATCTTACAGTGACAGGCCTTATTGTAATTAAACTCGAAAGATATGTAATTCCTTATTAAGAGAGATTCTTATACTGCTCAGCTCACAATTAACATTTATCTGTTCTTATGTGCTTTGCCCTTTCATGGTAGTAAGTTGTCCCTTATTTTATCTGAGTGTTTTAAATGTGTTGATTTTTGATGTTATGTTTATGCAGCTGTGAAATTAATTCATAAATGAAAAAGCCTTGTAGATAAGTAAATGAAAAATGCCGGTTTATTATATTTAAGAACGACTAATGTCATGGTTTTTATTACTGAGATTTTGAAGATATGCTTTAATAATGGTCAAGACAAGTATGTATAGATCACCCTTGACACTTTGATATACTATTGTTGATAAGAAAAAGATGGGTTTGCATAGCAGTGAACTTCCGAATGAAAAGGTAAGAAACAGTGCAGTGGGAAACATACCTTGTTGTTTTAACCAGTATGAATACAATCCACAAGCAGCAGATCTCCATGTAAAGTAAAACCAGGTGTTATTTGATACCTGAACACAGGAGATAAGTAAGAAGTGCAATATTCTGATTTTTGAAGTTACCAGAATCTGTAATGCTTTCTTTGGAAATGGACTTGTTTATATTTAAAAACTGTATATTTTTCATCCCCTTTTTCCCTAGCATAGGTAGGAAACATCAAAAAATAGTTTCTCAGATTAATGTCTCTTTATTTTTTCCTTGTCAGTTTCTTTTATGTTTTTGGAAAACAATCTGAAAAGAAAGGTCATCAGCCTAGAAGACCAAGAAGTATGTAACCATTCTTTGTGATAAAGATAAACTGACTTTTTACCCGTTTTACACACGGGTCATGAAATGTCAGGGCACTGAGGGTAATACTGGCCCTCAGTGACCCTATCCAGCCTTTTCTGGGGCCTCCCGTCACTCCTGCCTCATGGCCCAGGACCTCATTTCAGCTCATCCCAGAGCTGCTGGGCTCTGTCCCAGTGATGCTGTAGGAATATTGATCTCCAGCTCCACCACAGCTGGGCCCCGTCCCTGTTGAGCCAAGCCCAACCACCAGGCTGAGATCTCCGTTCCTCCATTCCAGGCCGCCCCCGGATCTGCTCCTGGCCTGCCCTGATCCCTGGCTGGTGAGACCCATGGGGATCCTCTGTGTCTCCTGGCACTTGGCTCCAGGGAGCTGCCAGTTCTCACAGCACACTGACATCATGCACACATGCAGTCACAAATCTCATGAGGCTTTACACTCCTCCTTCATCCACAGAGGCAAAGTTTTCAAAGCAAGGATTTCAAAAAACTCATCTATAACAGTGTTCTCAAACGCTATTATTTTCATTTCATGCTGTAACAGAACAAAATCAGTAAAGGAGGTTAAACTGTGTGTATCAGTTTATCCCTTCACAACAGACAGGAGATGTGAGTAGCACACGAGCTAATGTTCTTACAATGACTAATGTAATCACTTACATTTCAAGATGCTTTACAAGGCAGGTCAAACAAACTGAAGTGTGAATGTCCTATCCAGACTCCACTGTACTTAACTCAAACCTCATGTCTTGTTGGCCTGTATGTTACATCCACTCAGACTCTTAAATGTATCAGCAGAGTAGGCAGCAGCATGATAACTGTGTGTAAAAAGGTAAACTTCTTAAGTGGCACTTAAATTAACATTGACTATGTAGGGAAACGATAACAGACTTGTGAAACTCACACTAAAACAGTAAAATGCCTATGACTTGATTGGACTTGTAGCAAATCAGAGTTACTCCTTTTTCAGTCTTATTCTAGTTCATATGTGTCCTTCTCAATTAGAGAATTTATCTTATATTCCAAACTTGTATACCTCAATTCTGAACATCACCTCCAACATTTTAATTCCTGCTAATAATGAAGCACAGGATTTAAAGTACAGTACAGTCAACAATGGCTTTTCATTGGCAAATGATTCATGTGCCCTGTCATCATGCTCTAAGCATATCATAGGCCTATAAATAGGATTAGCATTAATGGAAGTAAAAACTTTTACAATATTTCACACCACTTTGATCTCAAATGGCAATGCTCCTAATTGGAGAAACAATTAAAATGGCATATACAGGGCTTATTTAAGACTGAGATGAAATTGGTTTACCCTCTGTAAATATGATGTGGAGATAAGGAATGAGAAAAAACAACCTCATTTAAATTGCTTAGTTATAAGCAGTTACACATAGATTTGTCAATATATTGAGATATTGCAAATGCAATTCCGATGACATTCTGGAACAGTTTTCCAATGGGAAAAATGCAGTCAAAATATTCACAGAACTTTTTTTAAAATCACCTCACGAAAACAGAACAACAGGATAAAAGCATTTTAATTTTCTTTCTGTGGTTAATAGTTCCAAATAGGACCAGCAGCTAATGTTGGTACTTCACTAGGAGCTCTGTATGAGTTTTGGACTTCATATGCCCCCCAGAGGAGACAATAGATGAACTAAAGTTTTGAGGGCAATCATTTCTTAAAAATTCTACTGACACATAGAATCACAGAATCACCTAGGTTGGAAGGGAGCTTTTTAAGATCATCTAGTCCAACCAAAAAAAAACGCCCCAAAAAAACCAAAAACAACCCAACACACACACCACCACCACATCCACACCACACAAAACACCACCCAACACTAATCCATATCCCCGAGCAACATGTCAACTCTTCTCTTGAATATCTCCAATGATGGTGCCTCAGCCACCTCCCTGGGCAGCCCATTCCAATGCCTGACAACCCTATGAATATTAACATGAATATTAATATTAACATGAATATTAACTGCACTTTTCACTCCCCAAAAAGCATTTAAATTACCTAAAAGGTTTGAATTAAGTCCAAAGCCTAAGTGGTTGTTCAACTATTCACATGGACCAAACCTGAATTCTGCAAACTGCACCAGGAAAAGAGAAAGTCTCTCAGAACTTCAGTTGAGACACACTGAAGAATGGGGTTATCATATCCCCACAAATACCACTTCACCAATGCAATTATTACTTCTGCTCTTCCTGGACCTGGGTTTTCTAACTCTCACTGTGGTTCTATGTTAAATGACTACCAAAATGGATGTACGTTCAGGGACCTGACAGCAATCAAAGCTTTTGCTAAAGGAGAAATTAAAACTCCTTAGCAGAGGAACAGCTGCAGACAGATCAAACCTGTCACCTACACTGATCTGTGTAGTCCGGACAGGGTATATTAATGTGGGCTCCCCTGGCTGCAAATTCAGAAGCTAATATATTGACTATGGTTTGTCTGAGCTGAGGAAGGAGATGGGTTTAGAAGTCCATCTCATCTAACTTTAAATGTGTATAGTGTCTGATCTAGTCACCGGTAGGCCATCTTTTCAATCAATAGAAAGAATAGTTAGTTCCCAGTTGAACTCACCAGTTTTAAAGAAGGCATGATAAAACCTGTGCCCTAGTCCCCATTGATTATAGTGACTAGTTGAATACCAATTTAATTAATTTTAAGCATTCTGTACTGTTCACAAGCAGTGACTGGTGCTCTCTGTTGACTATATAATGAACTTCTGCTTCTAATGTAGCTGCTTTGATTTGTGCCAAAGTAGCTGAAGTAGCCACACAGTGACCAGAAAAAAAAAAAAAAAAAAGATGAGTAACAACATGATAGCTTCTTGGTTATGAATCTCAATGGAATAGCAAACTTCAGAGTGTCAAGAATGGAAATTGCCTTCTGCTAGAGGGGTTGCACAAAACTAACTTTACCTTTGCTAATCTTCAGAATCAATAGAGTGGACTATGTTCTTCTGAAGAACATCTGGGAGAAACATGTTTGTAGTCACCTCTCTTGATTGGTTATTTTCATGCTCAAGAAATTACTTTTACTTTGTTTTGAGAATATAAATGAATATTCAGTAAATAAAAACAAAGAAAAAATACTGCCTTTTACTGAACTGTTCAGTTTTCGTGCTCTGAGAGTACATGGGACATACAATCCTCCTGATTTTCTTTGCTATTAAGGTACAACTACTCAAATATTGTAAGTGATAATATAGATATGTTATGTTATATTAATAGGATTTAAATTGTAATCTGATGATTTTTTACAGAAGAGGTTTTGCTTTTGATGGAAGCAACATTTCACCCAGAGTTCCCCTTTCAGGGAAACAAAATATAATGGAGCTTAAAAAAATTATATTCATTATCTTAAAAGAGCAGTACTCTTGCATTCCATTTCTTCCTTCTCTTTATCATATCTCTCAACATTCCCAGGTTAACACAGTCTATTCAATGACATGATATTTTTCTTTGCAAATTCTTTCTTTCTTGTCTATTGCCTTATAATATGACCGTTAACCAGAAAATCAAGGTTCTTGAGCCTTTTCATATCAACTACAATACTGGGTGTAAGCAAAGAAAATATAATCAGAAAAGTTTTATGTAAAACTGTGCCATAGGTGGTTGCTGTTTTGTGTCTAATTTCTCATATGTGTCAGCAGTTATGGTCATCCATAACTTTCTGCAAGGAAGAGTCTGGACACCTCTAAAACTGGTTTGGCACAACAAGGGAGGAGCCAGAGCCAGTGGCAGTTCATCACTTTTCATATTCTCTATGGTGTGTTGTTTGACAACTAGTGCAATATCTAATATCTAAGATATTTTTTTGCTTGGGATCTGGCAGAAAGCCAGCAAGTTGTTACACCTGCATGTTCATTAGCAAGCACAGATGCATGTGAGTAACATGCAAAAAATACTTTTTGGTCCTTTGGACTAAAAAGAGCTGGCATCTAGAACGGAACAGTTCAGAATAAGAATATCAGGGCAGGTTTTCAGAGTTTCATATTATAGTTTCAGCCTGTACTGCAAGATCCTATTTACAAATTAAATTTTATATGCCCTTCTGGGTCATTTCTTTCTCTCTCATTTGTACATTTTCCAAGACAGCCACTGTGTGTGTTGTTTCTTTGTCAGCACTGCCACAAGCTGTGGTATGCCAACACCCTGCAGCTACCCATTCAATTGGCCATATAATAGCAGTGGGCCATTTCCTGCTACCCTTGGTATCACAGAAAAAGTCAAAGTCAAACATTCGCTTTCTAACATTTGAGTCCGAAACATGAAGTGAGCATCATATTAGAACAGCAAAAACTACTGAAAAGTTAAATCCCTGCAGAGATGGATTTATGTGACTCCACAGAAAACCAAAGCAAACTTTTTAAAAGCAAACATCACTTTCTTTCCAAAGTTGTTCTAGTTCCACTTACTGAAGAAACAACTGTTTTGAATGAAGCTAACCATGTATTTACACTTGTTTTAATGCCCTCTTGATCTGAGTAAGAATTACCCAGTGTTCTCAGTTCTAAGTCTATTAAATGGCCACAGGTGTGTGGACCTTGTTTCTGTCCATATACTGCCCACTTATACTAGTCTTTCCCAGTTGCTTAGACATGCACCACATGACACTGGCCTATAGGAAGCTCTAGCTCTTTAGTTACAAATACAGGTTTACCAACAGGTTTTCTTATCAATGAACTCTTTACACTCACACATTACAATCAAGTCACAAAATAATCCAAAGGAATCCTAAATGCAAAATTCCAAGTCTGCTCTCACCCTGTGAGTCTTGAATTCGGGCTCAGTCTTTAACGCAGGCAACCCCTCTGAATTTGGCTTGACTGACATGTTTCAAGAAAGTTCTCCTTTCCTTAGGGAAACTTCCTTTCCAATTCTTTTTTTTGTGACACATACTACAAAAAATGGAGAGGACCCAACATCTTCTGCATGGAAACATTCAAAGTCAAGAAACTGCTGAACTTGAAAACACATTGAAGATTTGTTCAGTACTGGCAACTGTCGTGGTTTCTCAGGCAGAGTAGGTATCAGCATCCAAAGGCTGTCTTCACTACCTTCTTTACATGTCTTCATTACCTTACAATGTGAACTGTGAACCTAAAATTAGAGTCACAAGTGCAAATAAATACTCTCTCTAGAATATGCAGAATTTCCTGTGCCCAAACCTGCAGAAAACTAGGCAGCACGAACTGAAATAAACCAATTGTTCAGTCACTGACTAGTCAATTTTATTAACAAACTCACACACCGGTATAAGACAAGAAACAAATACAATATGGCCACTACAGCACTGTGTTCTTTCACAGAAGCACAGGAACAACCAACAGGATCAAGGGCCATTGAACCCTTATATTCAAGTGGATGTTTCAATCTATAGTGAAAGTTGTAATCCCACTAAGTGTTCAAAAAAATAAAGTTGAATTCATAGCATCACATAAATTCACCTTAGAGTTTAGTCAGAATGCTGCCAGTGTCTTAGAAGAAAATGCTTTTCATTTGGTTGCTCTTTATCTCCTTCCTTCTTGACTTCCCTCTTCCCATGCAATCATGAATGAAGTGGGTAGAATGACAGACAGTGCCTAGTCCGGTGTCATGGTTTAACCCCAACTGCCAACTAAGCACCATACAGCCACTTGTTCACTCCCTTGCAGTGGGATGGGGGAGAATTGTAAGGGTAAAAGTGAGAAAATGTGTGGGTTGAGATAAAGACAGTTTAGTAATTTCAAGGGGAAAAAAAATAAGACAGGGGAAGAAACAGAAAGAGGAAAATAAAACCTAAGAAAACCAAGTGATGCAAAAAAAAAAAATCCCACCACCAACATGCAGTGATGTTCAGCCAATCTCACAGCAACAGCAGCCCCTGCCGACCTCCACCCCTCCAGGTTTATTGCTGAGCACAATATGATAAGGTATGGAATATCTCATTGATCAGTTGAGGTCAGCTGTCCCAACTGTGACCCTTCCCATCTTCCTGTGCACCCACAGCCTACTCACTGGCAGGGCAGTCTGAGGAGCAGAGAAGTCCGTGATATTGTGTAAGTACTGTCCAGCAAAACTAAAACATTGATATGTTATCAATGCTACTTTCAACACAAATACAAAACATAGCCTCATACAAGCTACTATGAAGAAATTCAACTCTATCCAGGCTAAAACTAGTATATCCAGCATGAATCAAATGATCATCGTTCCACCTGTTGCCCACCTATTAAAGTGAAAAAATTAATTCTCTGTATGGCAACATGGTCAACATCACTACAAATAATCAATTTATTTTTTATTTATTATCAAACAAATAATTAATTTTGGAATTAAATGCCATCAAGTACTGTGATGCTTGCATTTTTGATGTATGCATTTTTAAACAATGTCTTTCATCAACAATTATCAAAGTAGTAGTTAGGGGTGTCATTATTTTAGCCATTTAATAATTGAGAAACTAACAGATGGAGACACTAAAAGACTTACTTGTCATTTCAGACTGCATAAAAAATTTCCTTTAAACAACCATTAATGAAAAATAAAACAACAAAAAAAGAAAAAAAAAGGAAGAAAAAACCAATCAAACAAAACCCCACCCATCAGGGTGAAGGGAAATGACTTAGATGTACTCTTTGCTGCAGAATACCTTGTTTGGTCAGAGTTACTCTTCAGTTTAAAATGTTATCTGTACAGCACAACTCACTCATTTTCTAGGGAGGCAAGAAAGGTGAATTTCAAGATGCTCTTCTGGAGAAAGGTTTAGAATATAAGTTGCCTCAAGCTTTATGAATGAATGGCTATAATCCTATGTTTAGTATACAAAGGTGAGAACAAACAACTTGCTGTTCTACGTTGTGACAGCACATTTTAGAAAGAATGTGGACATGATTACACTTCGTAATAGCTCTTCTGATAATGTGAATTTGATACATTGTGAGAGTACTTAGCAGATCTGAACCCTGATACAACTGATAGATTGCGGATTCAAGCAGGGCACAGGCAGAAGAGAGGTATTGTCTGGTCATGTGCAGAAGCAAAACTCTAAAGCCTTAGTGAAAATTGGGACTAGGCTAAACAAGGGTTTACCTACTGCAATGCAGTGATCCTGGCATGGCTTCTAAGTAGTAATTAATAAGATTAAAGTTTCAGGCTAAAACACCTTTTTCTGTATTTCAGTAATCACACTTCAGAATGTACAGTCCTCAATCGCTGCTAGTGAATTCTCATTCAGCACTAAAGCATTAAAAAAGCTGATCATCGAGTAGCACTACTTTGTTATATGAAAAAGAGCATTCTACTCATGATCTACATAATGTTTAACCTGAGTCTAAAGGTGACTCATACTTTACTTATTTATTTATTTCTAAATAAATCCTACTTATATTTAAATATACCAGAATTATGTTCAGTAGTACTTATCTATTATTATCAAACCAATCACTTTAGCTTATTTTAATTGTAAAAAAATATAAATAATTTAGTTTTCACGTAATGTGCCCTTGAAGTTAATTTCACTCTAAACAGCTCTCTTTTAGTAAATCATTCCCAACAGCCAAGCTGTTTCACAAACTTTATGTTGAAGTCATGTATCTTGTGATATTTTTATATTAACTATTGCCCACTTGACAGATCTAGTCATCTCACATGAAGTTGAGTGCTTCAGATCAATTTAGAATCATAGAATCAAAGAATTCTTTAGGTTGGAACAGACCTTTCAGATCATCGAGTCCAAATGTTAACCAAACACTGCCAAATACGGTGCTAAGCCATGTTCCTCAGTGCCACGTCTACGTGTCTTTTAAGTACCTTCAGGGATGGTGACTTCACTACTTCCTTGGGCAGCCTCTTCCAATGTTTGACAGCTCTTTCAGTGAAAAGACTTTTCCTAATATCCAATATAAACCTCCCCTGGTGCCACTTGAGGCCATTTCTTCTTGGCCTGTCACTTCTTGCTTGGAAGAAGAAACCAGTTCCCACCTCACTACAACCTCCTTTCAGGTAGTTGTAGAAAGCGATAAGCTCTCTCCTCACCTTCCTCTTCTCCAGGATCCAGCTCCCTCAGCTGCTTCTTATGAGACTTGTTCTACAGTCCCGTCACCAGCTTCATTGTCCTTCTCTGAACATGCTCAAGAACATCAATGTCTTTCTTGTAGTGAGGGGTCCAAAACTGTACACAGTATTCGAGGTGGGACCTCACCAGTGCCGAATACAGGGGAGAAAATGATATTATTTAACTTGTGTTCTCAGTCCACTGTTGTAACAAAAGCCATATGCAATTCTAACCATCTTCATTATTTAGAACCTCCTTGAGGGCTTTAAGTCCTCAACTATGTGATTAATTCCTTGATTGATCTAAATTCTTTTACATTATTGTGATAAGTGAAGTTGGATACTAAAATCCACCCGAGAAGGAACTAGCATAGTATTGTAAACAGAGAATTTATATTGTTATATAAAAAGTGCATTAATTTGTCTACTGAAATGACATGCACAAATAATTTATTAGTATTAAGACTAAAGTTTTTCTTCTTTGTGAAGGCTTAAGAACATAAGGTAGAAAGGCTCAAGCTTTCTACCTGCACCCATAGAGATAGTTCCATTTAAATCAAGGAGAGTTATGTGTTATGAATCAACACATAGCTGTGGCCTGAAGCTGTAAGTAAAGCTTCAAAGACATTATATGAGTCTTCCTACATAAATACATCCAAACTGCACTTTCTTTTGCACTCTGACAAGTAGATTGACCTGAAAATAAAAGAATTTTATTTTAGTAAACATAGTTGTAGGTTTTTTACTTGTTTTACCTTGATGTAGGGGAAAACCTAAGATGTTTAGAAAGTTCTCAAGAGATATTAAGGGAGACTGAGAGAGATTTACCCCAAAAAACAGCATTCAAGTACTGAGGACAGTCACTTTTAAAGTGCTAGGCCCATGTTGAGCTACCTACTGCAGCCCAAAGTAAAAAATTTAAATCTAGGTTTCTTAACTTTCCATGACCACTGAGGTAGGTGTATTTCAATTGGCCAGGATTTGATTAAAAATTCAATCCTGGAGCTGAAAAAAAAATCTTCATTATGAAACTTCCATTGAAAAGATAAATTTTTGTGGAAATGCTTTGGTTTCACCAAGTCAACATTTTCTGATGAAAAATGTTTTGTCAATATTATTCTCATCAGATCTCCCTGAAAAAGAAAAGATGACAACTTATTATGACATTATTTAAAAGATACCTTTTGCTTCCAATTTGGCATCAGAATCATCTTAGAAAAATGTGTATAATACGGCAACATTTGGAAAATATCACAGTTTCCGAGAATGACAGTTTATAGGAGATCTCATAAAGAATGTTATCTAAGTTTAGAAAGAAGCTAAGGTGGATGGACTGCAATTAAACTAAGAGAAATGTATGCATTGACACGCTTAGCTCTTGCCATATTAAGCCTGCAATGGCTTTGCAATTAGGAGGAAAGCCTAATGATTCAAAAGCTATCTCTTAAAATTATATTGGAACTAAAACTGACAAGATGGAAAGGAAAGAATCCTGTGTAGAAAAGTTTCACCCAGCACCACAGTTAATCATAAGTCAGGAGAAATTGCCTATGAAGACATCATTGCAATGTTCTGTAAAAAAAAATTCCTTTATCTCCAATTTTTATCACTTCTGAATTTTGAAGAACATCCAGATCAGTCAAAACCTGTACAGTTCTCATACTTCAAAACCTCTCAGAATAACATTTTAAAATACAAAAGATTTTTACTCTGTCTGTCCTCAAAGCCAATGCTTTTTATAACTTGATTAAAGTATTGTCATATTAAGATCTGACATAAAGCACAAAGATTTTCTGTGTGTGAGGGCATTCTGGTTATAGCAGGTGGGTTTTTTGTGGGGCGGGGGAACCATTCTGCACAATTTTAAGCAACAAAGGTAAATGAAAGCGAGTGTCATAGCAGATGCCAACACTTAGCTTGTTTGAAAGAGAGTCTATGAACTGACATTCAAAACAGACTTAAGTGTCATGTTAGTGTCATGTGATGTCTAGATAATAAATAAAGACATTGTTAAATTCCTTCCTGCCTGACAAAGATGGCTCACACAGCTGATGAGATTTAAAAATCCATTGTGGAATAAACATCAGAGAAGTCTGTAATTCTGAGGGCTGGCAAAATGTCAAGGAATTCTACTGATTGCCTTAATTGATGATGACATAGAAATGTGTTTGGGTTCCATTTTTATTGTTCTGCTAACATCAACACAAGAATAAAAATGAATTAAAATATTCATTAGTGTTCTTGTAAACAAGTACATTGTTTCCTCATTTTAAGACAAGGACAGCTCAATTATACTTAAAATTTTGCATTCAATTTTTTCAGTCCAATACCTAAAATTGGATTAACAGACTGTGTGGCTCATCCTTTTCCAAAGACAAAGCAGTTTTGTTCAACTGCAGATATTCTTGCAGGATATTGATATGATGGAGGTAATGAAGCTCCATAGGGGAGCTTCATACTCATAGAGAGACTGCAAGATCAGTATTCCCAGCCTTTTGTTAGTGTGCCCAACAGGAGTCAGAACCAAGCTGCCTTAGGCACAGAGGCCTTCCTAGGACTCTATGATGAACCAGTTCTAATAAACTAAACGTTTGGGGAATTATCACTTATTAAAGCCTTGTGAATCAAATGGGTCTAAGACAAGCTAGTTGGGCCATTCTGTCTTCCTACTTACACTGCTGTATATTCAAAAGGTTTTAATATGATAGAGCATACATTTCAATAGTGAAGAAAGGTAATGCTATTTATTCACAGAATCACAGGTTTAGGTAGAAAGGGACCTCTCCAGAGCATCCAAACCTTCTGTTCAAGCAGGATAAGCTACAACAGGTTGCGCAGGACCATGTCCAATTGAGTTTTGAGCATCTCCACAGGTGAAGATCTCCACAGCCCCATTGGACAAGATCCACACAGGATGGTCTTCCACTGTTTGCTACATCCATCCAGCCACTACATCCACAGGATGCACAGGCAGCTGACTCTGACATCTCGTTCTGCCACCATGGCAGGTCCTCACCCTTCATCCTCACCAAGTCCTGCTCTGAAAATACAGGACCCCACCAAAGTGAGGCAGAGGAGGAAGGGTCCCCATTAGGGCTGGCACCAGTGGTGTGGGGTCACAGGTGTGGCAAAGCATGGCATCTCCATGTCCCCACTCCCCATGGAAGGTCCAGAGACAGGTATGGGAGCTGTGTAAAGAGCAACTGTAGTGTATATGAAAGTGTAGTTTACATGCAGAAGTGCCAGGCATAAACCCTACATAATACTGCTTAATTTGGATTGTAATAATTACAAACACAGTGAAGAAGCGTCTGACTTCTCACTTTGAAATTGCAGATTTTGAGGGGTAAAAAATGAAGGTTGTAGGGAAGAAGACAAACAAGGTTTGGACAGCTGAAAACTCTTCTTTGTAAGAAAATTATTATTTTCAGTAACCTCACTTTCCTAAGTGTCTCTGAGAAAAAAGAAATTGGTTTGGGTAGGATGAAGGAGAATATGAGTTTAAAGAAAAAGAGAGTTTAGAGGAGTGAATAACAGAGTATTAACTGTAACAGTTCTTTGATCTTGTCAGAAAACATTGTTGTGAATACCAACGTAACAATTTTATTTTTGATTCATTTAATGAAGCCTGTCCTAGATGTAACTACTCAGGAAAAAATAGCTATGTGGTTGGAAACTGATTCAATGTCAGAAAGTCAATGCCATGGGTAATCTCATTATATGCAATGTGGTACCAAATTTGCCATGAAAGTTACATAGTTACACGAGGTATTATCCAACCCACAGACAATGCACGGAAGCTAAAGCCAAGTAAATCAAAGTTTTCTGATATCAATCTTCTTCAATGGCCTGTCTTTTTCATAATTAAGCACATTATACAGTCATTGTAAAAATTACAGAAACTGTCCTGGGATCACGTAAGAAAGGACTGGTCTCCTCTCAAGGTGAGTACCCACATAAATAGTTAGCTATGGAATCAGTTTCACTTTTATACTTTCTCCTTCTGCCCTGTAAGACTTGATATATTATCTGTATGGCGACACTGTTTCAACAAGGGGATTGTAAGTGCCCCATTAGAGAACCACTGATTGATGCAGATTTGCTCATGTCAGAGAAGAGAACTGAATTGAGCTCCCATACATCCTGAACAAATGTTCTAAGAACTAGGATGCCTTGAGGACATAGTGTGGCATCTGTCCTATCGTGTCCACTGCATTCTCCTCTAAACATAATACTTGGTTAGAAGGAAAAATATCCCAGACCCTTCAGGAGGAGGGTCTGGGATAAGGATCCAGGTGGAGAGAAAGCCACTTGAGAGTCCTAATGAGAGGACAGGAGTTACCTTTGTCCTCAGAATTTTCAAGTGGCTATCTACTAGTTATGTCTTAAGCTGCACCCAGTTTTTGACTTTATGCTCAGATCCTGTGTTGAGATCCTGTGTGATCGTCATCACACTGTCTGAAAACACAAATCTTACTCAGTCTTAGATAACAATGAATTACCTTAAAAGGAGGCAAGACAGCATCTAACTTTTATTGCTCAATTATTTTATTTATTTATTTAGCATTATTCAATTACTTTTTAGTCAAAGTTGGTAAAGACCTCTGGAGATTGTCTAGACTAACCTCCCTGCTCAAAGCAGACTCAGTTACACCAGGCTGCTCAGGACATTGTCCAGACAGGCTTTGAGTATCCCTCAGGATGGAGACTGTACAATGACACTGCACAACCTGTTTCAGTGTATGATCACCCTCACAGTATTTTTTTTTCTTATGTTTAAGTGGAATTTCCTGTGTTTCCATTTGAGCTTATTGTTTCTTGTCCTTTCAATGTACATTACTGAGAAGAGTGTGTCTCTGCCCATCAGGACCCATCAATAAGAACACATTCCCCTCTCCTATCCATCTCTTTTTCAGCATAACTCTCTCAGTCTACCCTTGTACAACAGATGCTCTAATCCCTTAATCACCTTCATGGTCCTTTGATGCACTGTGTCTAGTATGTCTATCTCTCTCTTGTACTGGGGAGACAGATGGACATGTCTCTCTTGTACTACCTCTTGTGGCAGTCCATCATGAGGGACACCACTCCAGATGTGTCTCATCAGTGCTGAGTTGAGGGGAAGGGTTACCTGCCTCAACTTGCTGGCAATGCTCTCCCAAATGCTGCAAGATCACATTGCTGGTTAGTGGCCACCTTGATAACCACCAGGAGTCCCAGGTCCTTTTCTGCAAAACTGCCTTCCAGATGGTTGGCCCCAGTCCATATTGATACATGGAGTTATTACTCAGATGTAGGACTGCACATGTAGGACTTCACACTTCCCATTTTTTAACTTCATGAGCTTAGTTTCTGTGACAGGCAAACATTGTATCCAAAGCTACCCTTCAGCATGGACATAATTTTTCAGGATGCACATGGAGGTGACACCTTCAGAATCAAATAGGTCCACTGGCTGGTTTAAAAATAGCCCATCCATAATTCAGAACTCTCTGATACCTCACCACCTCTTGTCCTCCCTTCCACTGCCCCCCAAAAAACTGCACCCAAAGCAAAAATCCCAAAGGAAAAACAATTTTGTCAACAAGATCTCTAGTAAATGACTGACTGTCCTTTGGAGCCTTCCAAAGACAATGCAATTTCTCCTTTTTGTTCTCCTTTCTGTTCCACCTTCTAATACCCCTTCTTCTTCTACGCTTACATATAAAAGCCTATTTCAAAAGATAGAAACAGAATTTGTTTGATGACAAACCATGCATTTCAGCTGACCAGAAAAGCCACTGGAAATTTGAATCCTTGTCTGCTCTTCAGCGTATTGCTTAAGAAACAGCTTGTCTGCTTCTCAAAAAAAGTCCACCAGGTTCATAGGCTGCAGTTCATACACTATGATTTACAGTAAACCAATTGTTCCTAATTTCCATTTAGGAAGGCAATGATTTTTTTGAGGGATTTCCTTGTTACACAAAGTAAGCTGCTTTCTGAAAGACAGCAAATTGATATCAGGAACACCATTTAATTCAATTGTAAATTGCCAAAAGATGAACTGGCAAATGAGAAAATGACAACAAGCCACACCATCAGCAAGTCTTCTCAGCTCTAGATGAAAATTTTAGCTTTTAAATCTGCAGCTTGGGTTAGTTTATCAAGATTCTCCTTTTCCTGGGGAAATTTCCCACTAATCACTGATCAGCCGTATCGCTGTATGATGAATTTAGCAATTCAAGCACAAGCTTAAGCAGAGCACAACTGCCCTCACTGCCCTATCATTGAGATAAGTTCCTAACAATACATTTGTAAAATGTTTGTGCCTTGCCTTACCTTCAAACAGAATATTTTATCAAAAAGCTCTAGATATTTATAGAAAAAACATTAACCATTCCTGGTTCCAGGAGAAACTAATGCAACAACAGAGATTGAAACAGTTATAAAAGAGCTGCTCAGAAAATGTATTGGCTTCATTCACAACAGAAATCAGGCCTCAGAACGTAGCCCTGTACTTTGCCTCCAAGCGATATCATCTCTTTCTTCTCCTACAGTAAAGTTTGTGAAGAAGTGGTGAGATTTCCAGAAAATGCCAGGAAGACACACAGTTAGCCACCTAAGCCTTTACCCCTTCGATGTGTGTTAAAACAGGGAAGGACATGTTTTACGTTGTAACTCCATAGGTGGCTTTGGAGCACACACCCCGAAAAACAAGATCATGCAATGATGCTGTATACAGATCTGTATAGGATACCTTGATTTCTCTCTCCTACAGAACTCAGTGCAGGGAAACTACCTGATACAGGACTGAGAAGCCAGGGAGTGACAAAAAAACCTCATGAAACCTTTGTGATTGCAGACTTCTTAACACCTGGATGATGTAATTTATCAAATTGTGGAATATCACTGAAGGAAAACTAATAAAAGAGGATCAGAGGAAAAGAAAAAGACAAAATGGAATAAATTCCCAAACAAGTAGTTTATTTCTTCCTTGCTTTAAATCTATTGTAAAGAATTGCGTATGTTATTGTTTATGTATCAAAAAGAGATTTTTCTTTGGAACAATACTTTGGAACTTTGGAACAGATAGTGAATTCCATGCACTTTTCACTTGAAAATACAAAATGAAACTAGACCTAACAGAGAACAGATCTGATTAATAACTTCTGTAATCTCCACGATAGACATGTGCTCAGTTATGATTTCATATCCCTCTTATTCTTTATCTATTAACTGTAATGGAAGTTATTTGCCATATTTGGATTCATATCATGTTTGTTTGCTGTTTCATGTTCTGATTTCTTTCCTAATTTTTTAAAAATAACTCACCTTACTAAATTGTCCATGTATGCAAGTTAGTTATTTCTGTTCTTGCTGTCAAATCCAGTATATTGCATCACTGTAGCTCAGGTAATGACTCACTTCTGAATGATTTGGTAATTTGCTAAACTCCAGACACTTTCAATAATAGCATTCCAGATACCCCAATTTTTATTTTTTTTTCTGAACAAGTGAAGGTTGCTAAGTGACAGAAACGTACTTATCTACCACATCAGTTGTAGGCATCTCAGTGCAAAGAAACAATCTTACACACCCACATCGTAAAAATAAACATTTTATTAGTACGTGCTATAAAGAGTAGTTAAAAATAACCCAACATGAGTTCTGATATTTGAGCTTCTTGCATACCAACAGTACAGTATTTTTTTAAATCTCAATATTTTATGGATCTAAGTGAAAATGCAGTAATTTTACAAAAATTCGTTTAATCTTTTGGTCATCTATAGCTAGGATTTCTTGAAAAAATGGCAGAAATATTTTGATAGGATATTATATTGATGCCATTTTTTTATAAAAAACAGAAACTTACCTTTGACACAAAGTGGAACTAAGATGCATCTTTTAAGTGTCTCCCCTTTATGCTTTTCCTGCATTTTAGTGTAAAGTCTGTAGATAATATTTGGTCAGAATGATAACGTGAATGTTGTGACAACACATCAGTTATACAGACAGGTATAAAAATGTTTTGTATTGGCAGTGTATTTCCACTGTCACTCTCTTGGTTTTTTTATGTTCAGCTTTGCAAATAATTGGATAGGTTAACATAGCTGTCAGTGAACAACTTTATTTACAGGGTGAGGATTTCCCATACCTTATGAAAACGTTCATGTTAAATCTAAAACACATACAGCTTTTCAAGCTATAGCTATACTAAACTGTATCTATCATGTCATTATTAAAGTTAGAAAAAACCCTAGCTAAATTTATAATGGCTACCAAAAACCAGCTACTAACTGGTAGCTTAAATCTGTTACAGAAAGAAGATCAGAGAAAAGGCACAGCCTACAAGTAACACACCACAGCTATAGGTTTGTAATAACCAATAAAAGCACTCTTTGGTGAGAGCTCCTGGCACATAGATGATATAATGAAATAAAGCAATATGACTTAACTTTGGTCACTGCATGGTCAACAGCTTCTCTCTAGATTTTGACTATGCATTAAGAGAATTGTGGATAGTTCTTCACTATAGTTTACTGTTACTGACCTTGAAAAAAAACCCTGTTGCAAGAACACGTATTAAAATCTATGCATTTTTTTTCAGCACTCTGTAAATAAATACTTTTACTTAAATACTGTGTGAGAACTAAGTTCCTGATCCCATAGTTTCACATACAGGCAGTTCTCTGCCATTTAGACTCAAATATGATTTCTGCTATTGAAGGTGTGAACTCACTTGTAAATTATAATTTAACAATGAAATTAGCATGCACCTACACACTTGGTCTCTTTCCTTCCTTCCTTTTTCTTTGTCACAAATGCAATAATTTTCTGCTTAATGCAAACCAGTAGTGAAACCTTCCCTATGAAATAGATGGTCAATATTTTGGGCTCTAAACAAGGTATTAAAAAAATCATTAAGGTATGAATCTACTTTAAATCTTTTTTTCAAACACAGCCTAAGATAAATACAAAGATAGCAAATCTTGCAAAAATCTAACTCAAAATGTTGCTTTTCTTTAACCATGAATCTGTGTGTCACCTAACTGGTCTCCACTGATCCCTTTTCAAGGAAGATGTAAGAAAATTGCAATTCCCATGCATTTGCTTGAGAATTGCTATGGTTGTTAAAGAAATTCTATGGATTATTATAAAGAGACATACAGACCAGTTTTACTATTTTGTTGAAAATTTAATCAGTTAAATAAAGCTTGCTTTCTTAGTATTAAGCTCCATTGCTCTTCCTCTGAAAAATCTGTTGAGATAAAACAATCCGATGTTACAAAGCTCTTACATGTAATGCAAGTTTTAACACTGTAAAAAAAAAAATAATTAATTTATGCTATTCCCTCGCATCTGTTTCATCATATTCATCAATATCAAAAGATGTAAATACTTTTTGGCAATTAAGGTTGGACCAGATGATTCTTGAGATCCCTTCCAGCCTGGTATTCTATGATTTATGTCCACTGAGAGATTATTCTGTTCTTTCTTTAAAATCAACTTTTAGAATCAACTGAAATATTTTACTTTATCTAAAGCCAAAACTCAGTTGTTGGCTTGCACATTACTGGTTGGTAATTCTTTATTAAACACACTGAATCAGTTTACTGCCATAGAATTGACCCACCTTTCACTTAAAACCCCTCTTTTCAAGTAAATAAGCATAATCAAAAAGAATGGAAAGTCTCTCTGCAAAGATGTAAAGAATCTTACCTTCCTTCTACCATGTACATGGTGCTAAATGAACATTAGAATTTATCCTGTGTAGGCTGCACTGGTAATAGAGGTCAACATCACTGCACAGGCTTTACAGGTCTGACATCCTAGCAGAAAGCAGTGATGCATATACACATCATGGACAAACTGTCTGACACACAGATACAGCACACAACAGGCTTTAAACTATGCCTGTTTCTAGTCAATAGAAACACTTTGCTTGTAAATTTAGCTGGAGCGATGGCACAACCTGCCTTAATAAATAGCTTAAGTATTATTTTAATTTCCTTGTAGATATTACCTCTGCCAACAGCAATGGCAGAAGAAGCGATCTGTGTCTTTGATTGTATGGGAATAAATCTGATTTCTGACAAGCTTATTTCATTTTGATATACAGCCTTTAACTTGGGTTTCTATTTTCTTGTCTGCTTTCAGGCATCTGTGCATGAGTTTAGTCATTGTTTCTACATCTCTGCACACACAAAGGTCTGAATACTGGGAATTTCTTGAGAAATGAGGGAAGCATTAAAGATAGAGACTTCACACATTTTCCTTAAAAATCAATGTGAAGGGAACATGTCAAGAAAGAGGCCAGAAAATTAATTTAAGGTCACATTCTGCCACTTTTTCATTGAGTAGGATTTTACTTTGTGAGTAGTGTCACTCTAGGGTGAGATACTTTTCAGTACAAGACAGTGCAGAACAGCCAGACCATTACCAGGGATCAACCTCAGAACAAATCAGTAGTGACCTAAAATTACATTTTTAAAGAATGGCTCTAAGTCTTACCTTGCCTTTGACAATGAAATCAAAATGTAGCATTTAAAAATCTTTCTTCATATAAATTCCCTTACATAAAACTATTACAGGTAGATGTAGATAGAAATACCAGCTCGGTGGTCCTTGTTCTCAGTAGTGGTACCTTTCTTTCTGAGTAACTGAGTAGTTCTTCAACACCAGAATTGACCTGGTCTGAAGTGAACAACGTCAATTTTCAGAACTAGCAAAGCAACACTTTTGTTTCTGCATGAAGCTTCAAGCTTTTATTTAGGCAAACAGTAATCATGACTCCCACTACCCAGACTGAAAGCTGAATGTATTTCCAAGGGAAATCCTCTTGTATAACCACAATTTAATGGCTGAACTATAAGATTTACTAGATAAAATTCTATTGACTATACTGAAAGATATATACTGCAGATATATACTGATAGATATGCAACCTATATACTGTTGCAGTGAGTCTTTGGGGCTTTAAGGTCTCTTCATCTATACATCATACTATGTATTTCCTGTCAAGATACTTGTGTTTTTTCTTCTTAGTAATAGTTAAAATATATTATTTAACTGTCCATTCAATACTCACAGCTGTAATGGAAATCAAATTTCTTTTCATAGATACAGAAAAATGCTTAATTTACATGTTAGTCCTGGAATTGCAATGAACAGCAGCACATCAAGCTGAGGCATTTTTGTTGTTTAATACTTATTTATGTTTGTTCTGAGAATAGGAAATTTGAAAGTCCTATTTTTTTTAAAAAAAAAATCATTATGCAGTAGTACTTTATAACCTTAAACAGAACTAATACTTCAGGATACCAAAGGACCTATGGATTTTATATTGACTCTCATAGAAAATCTAGTGTCTAAGTCAGGGATAGAAGGTGCTACAAAGATTTAGTCTCTAAATAGAAAATAATTTTAAAATTCTCTTTTGAATGATGTGGAGAAGAATAAAGCTTAGCATGTCACCTTAATGCTTGAGTTGTACTCTAGTTTTTAAACCAAATAGAAAAGAAATTCCCACTGAAAATAAGGGAAAGTCACATCTTGGAAGGGGATGTTGTGCATGTACCCAAATGATAGTTGAACCTTCATCTCTGTGAAGCATACTGGCACATATCAGCCTGCTGCCCTACCAGTTCAGGATGTAAATGAATCTGGTAGAAAATAAGATCTGAAATCAAAGAGATTATGATGACAAAATCCTTATGGTGCAAAACTGAACAAGTGGGGCTGTAGTAACAATGTCCCTACAGTCCTGTCTTGTAAATAATGCAACATTCATATACAGTTTTAAGTCCAGATATTGAAGTGGCAAACAATCAGACAAATCCGGGGCTGCTAAAGGAATATGGATCTACTTTTTCATAGTACTTTCATTAAGCAAGCAAAACACAGGAGGAAACAACTGGGACATTTTGTGAGCCAGCTACTCTTCTAGTCTGCAAATCCAGCCTGAACTCAGAATGTGACTACCTTCTGCAGAACTTAAAATATTAATTTGAGGACATTGCTACAGAGACACCAAATGGAAAAGCTCAACTACCTGGTCCCTTTTATAACATTTCAGGTTTTTTATTATTACCATAATGACTACTGGCGCACACATGTACTGGCGCCCTCTAAATAGGGTTTCACATCCATGTGCTCCTGCCACTTCTGTGACAGCAATTGCGTGCCAAGAGGAGGAGGAATGTTTCCAGTATCACCTCAGGCCGTGTTGAGGCAGAAGACACTGTGGAGACTTCGAGCTGCAGCGTGCAGGTGAGGGGATTTCACTGAATTTCACTGAATTTTTTAGAGTTGGAAGGGACCATAGAGATCATCTAGTCCAATTCCCCTGCTGAAGCAGGATTGCCCAGAGCTAGAGCATGTCACTCAGGGCTGCATCCAGGTGGGTCTAGAAAATCTCCAAAGAAGGGGACTCCACGACCTCCCTGG
>BJBW01006901.1:124326-191410 GCA_004320125.1 Scolopax mira
GTTTTTTCTCATATTTGAGTGGAACCTCCTGTGTTCCAGGAGGATGGCCCGGATGGACCGAGGTTCTCTGGGCCCTGTCTCTTCTTGCTGAGACTCCATCTCAACCAAGAGCAAAACCTCCCCAAAGGGGCTCCAGGCGGGGGCCGCCTCTCTTCCCCTTCCCCTTCCTTTTCCTTTTCCCTTTCCCCTTGCCTTTCTCCTTCCCCTTCTTTTCCCTTCCTTCCCCTTCCCCATTCTCTTCCCAGCCCGACGGCTCCTCCGCGCCACCTTCCCGCTGAGGAGTCTCTGGGGGCTGGAGCCGACTCTTACCCCGCAGAGCCACAGGGCTCGTCCCGCCCCGCTCCCCGCGCCCCCTGCCCGCCGCACTACCGCCGCACCCGCCAAGGCTGGCAGCTGCCGCGGCGGGGAGACTCGCCCCGCGGCTTCTCCTTCCCCACCGCCGAGGGTTAAACCCGCCGGTGGCAGTGCCGCTCCGGGGCGAGGGAAAGCGAGCGCCGGAGCCGGCCGAGGCGCGGCCAGCGGGTGCGGGGGCGATGTGCGGCCGGCGAGCAGGAGCGCTCCTCCGCGGGGACGCGCAGGTGTCGCGGCGCCGGGGGAAGGACCGCTCGGTGGGCTCTTCACCTGTGGGCGTGACCGCCGTCCCCCTCCTCCTCCTTCTCCTCCTCCTCCTCCTCCTCCTTCTTTTACTTGAAGGGCCGGCGCTGCTCTAGCGGCAGAGCCTGAGAGCGGAGCCGCCGGCGCAGGGAGAGGAGGAGACCTGCTGCCACCGCCGACCCTCCTCGTAAAGTGTCCCGCCCGCCGCGGATCCGGCCGCTCTTCGCGCCTCCGCCCCGTCGAACCCGCAGGACCAGCCGGGAGGGAGGGGAGATCAGGCTGGACTCGCCGGGGGGGACGGGTCGCCTCTCCGCCCGGCGGGCCGGGCTGTCCGTTTCCGCCGCTCTCAGCCGTTGGCGGGCACCGCCGCCCCCCGCGCCTCCGCGGCTGCCGATCGCCCTCGCCCCGCTGAGCTGCCAGGCGGAGCCCAGCCCCGCGGGCGGGCGGCGGTGCCCGCCGAGGTGCCCTCGCCCCGCCGTGCCCGGTGACCCCGCGGCCATGCTGCCCTGGGCTGGGAGACGGCGGCGGCCTGAGAGGGGGTCGCCCTAGAGCGGCCGGCGGGCGGGCGGGGGAGGCCGCCCCGCGGTAGCACCGCCTGGGCCCCGGGCCCGGGCCCCTGCCTGCGGGGATCTGCCTGCCGGGGGGAGGGCGAGCAGGCAGCGGGACGGACAGCCAGCGAAGCAAGTTCTGCCAATTAAAAAGGGAAAGGAAAACGATAATAAGTAGAGGCTGGTTCGTGGGACATCTTGCGAGCTCAGCACCGCGCCAGGCAGCCCAGCCCCATCACGAAGTCCTGCAGGCTTTAGAGTCGCCTTGGCTTTCTGTTTGGAAGATGGTTCCTGCGACAGGGCTGTGTTGCTGCTGACGGGGTCGTTGGAAGATGCCTTCCTTGGGGATTACACCTGGAGAAAGGCCATCAGTCAAGGGGAGAGCTGGCTGGTGAAACTGTCTGACTTTCTCCCCCCCCCACACTGGGGAAGTGGCTTCAATGGCTTCATCTCCCAGGAGAAGCAGTAGGAAAGATGCCAACGCCTTGCCAAGCATGTCCTCAACTTTCTGGGCTATCATGATCCTGGCTAGTCTCCTAATCGCTTATTGCAGTAAGTACATATTTGTCCTGGTGCTTTTGCTGGATGTAAATCCACACCCTTCCCGTCTGAGGTAATGCTTCTGGCAAAGGCTGAGCTCTGAAGCGGGCAGGTGTAGGTCCTGTGCCTTAGACTTGCCACCTCCAAGCTTAGCCCTGGACTCCCCCATGGTAAAGCAGGCAGCAGGAGGTGTCCATAGATCATAGGTGTGGCATTTCTAGTCCAAACAGAAGCATCTCTTGGATCTGAGGAACAAACTTTTTAGTAGCAGTAACCGTGATTCACTCTTCACTATTGATTATCAGATGTTACCAGCTCTTTCCCAGCCCGTTCCCTTCATGTACACACTCTCCTACCCCCATTCACCTTCCATGAATTGGAGCTGTTTTGCTTATGTTCATTCCTTAAGGAAGCCCATATTTAGTCAGGTGACAGATGTTTTAACATCACTGGGATCATATGTGATCCTGACTGTGAAATTGCATTGGAACACCCCAGCACTTCCTTAGCATATCCTCAGCAGTTTAGTAAGCCCATGCTATCAGTTTTAGAGTTGCGTCACAGGTTATCAGTAGAGTTTGGGATATTCCTTTTCAGTCTCTATGATAGATTGTTCACTAATCACACTGAGTTGCAGATAAGATAGCTGTAAGAATCAAGTGCCTGGACTAACAGTACTTTTAAAAGTCTTTATTTTTTCTTGTTATTTTGCTTTTCTCTCAGCAAGAGTAATTTTCAATCAGTTGCATAATATAAATATAGTTAATGTCCATACTTCTGTGGAATGCAAGTAAGTCCATAGTTCTGGAGTGGGAATCTGTCAAAAATAGTAGGAAAAGCACTTTCTATGCAATAAAAAAAAAAAAAAGTAATTTATCAGAAGGGACCTGTACAACTTTGCCAAAATGAATCTGCACTGTCTTTTCCCAACCTGGGCTGAATGTGGTCTGTAATTTACCCATAGTAAATTACATTTTCATTAAGCTGTAGCATAAAAGACTTAGCACTAGTCTTATCTTGTTGAGCTGTAAGAGATGTAGGTTATGATGAATAGGAAATGGATTGTTTTTCAGGACTATGCCTGCTGCATTTCTTAACCCTCTATTCCATTCCCTCCATCTGTATTATATGCTCCATTTTTCTGTGTGGTTTTTTTTTTCTGAAACAAGATTGTAATTGGCTAAGAAAACCTTTAATTAATTTTTTTTTCCATGTTTAGGGACTCTCTGTACTGACAGCAGTGAAAGAGGCTTATGCCAAAAACAGTAACATATTTTGTAATTAAGCACATTTTGCGTTACACTTCTCATAGAAATTCATACCAAAGAGGCCACACTTTTAAATAATTTAATTTCTACAAAATGCCATATTAAATGTGCTAATATAGAGGGTATACTAAACAACAAACTTAGATTTTAAATAATTTATGTGCATAGTGGGAGATAAGTGACTGAGTAAATGCATATTACAGGGTGAATTGTTCAAGTGTAAAGGGAATTCAGCTGGATATTAGTAATAAGAAATATTTGATTAAGTTTGTGCTAGAAATGTCTGGAGGGTCCCAGGCTTTTTATGAGAATATATGAGTTCTTCTGTGCAGGTATCTTCTATCATTATAGCCTCAGAAAGAGTTAACTGTAAACTCTGACACCTTAAAAATTATTTATATTCCAACAGTGAGAGGTTTGACAATGTTCTGTTTTAAGGAATGAAGTTGTCCATTTGAATTGTTATATATTATTCATTTATTTGTTGCATTGTTTACTAATGCTCAACAATGCAAATGTTAGCTGATAGCATGAAAGCAATTTCCAATGTGCTTAAATGACCAGTTTCTAATTAGTTCTCTCAGGCAGTGTAGATGGTGTTCCTCAAACATGTAGTACGCTCTTTGTTCCATGTAGTGCTGAAAACCACCATGCAGCTTAAGATATGCAGTGTCAAAACACTCCACCATTTATGTAATCTTTCACTGATTTGATAACTGCAATTCCAAATGTTAATGAAGCACCATGAACATTTTTTCTAGCGGTAGTATTTGAAAAATTGCAAAAAATGGTTTTGCTCTGTGGAAAGGGTGAAGATGTTTAAACATCAAGGAAAAAAAACGTGAAGCTATTTCTAGGTAAAGTAATACAGCAAATTTTATGACTTCTTTTAAAAACCATCTAGGTTTTATTCAGTCTTTTTTTCATCTGATGCCTTATTTTCTGAAGAAAAGCATAACTGGAGGGGGGAGAGAAGGGTGTCAGTTATGTTTTAGGAATAACAACCTTGCCATATTTCTTAGGAAATAAAATAACTTGACTGTTATTTTATTTCAGTGCTCTGTATTTTTCCACAAACCTTATATTCAGGTAAATGAAAATATACCAGCTTAAATCTCTGGTATCAAGCAGACTCTGTAAAAAAACCAATACAGGTGAATACATTATTAAAGTAATTACAGGAACCTTGTATCTGATCATCTCTCACTGTATCATTTTACTACATTTACATCAAACCCTGCAACTAAAAAAAACCAAAACAACCCAGAACTTTTACATATTTCCATTTTTTTAGGACTATAAATAAAACTTTTGATCTATCTTGCTTATTTTCATTTTTAGTCTACTGGTCTGACAAAGCTTATTCCTGAATCAGTTATACAAATGATGTTTCCCCTTCCCCTAATTGTTTTGTGAGTCTTTGTTTCTGGGAATGTATTTGTTGTACAATAGTCATCCCTATTACTGAGAGCAACCAGTAAACAACGCACTGTGAGTTTCACTTAACATATAAACATATTTATAAAGCATGTTCTGAATGTATATGTGCATTCCATTAGCCTTTCATTTATACTTTAATTTCTGAAGACCAATTATTTTCTGATTGACATGGTAAAATTATAAACTGATAATTTTTTCTTTCTTAAATGTTTAGATTATACTTAGGGATAGTGGCTCCATCCTATGGTGGAAGAGAAACCTGCATCAAATCAATTAGGTTAGTTGCTATAGTGATAAATATAATGCGATATTCTCCAACTGAGGAAAAATGGTCTGATTTGGTAGGTTCTCAACAGGAGATGGCAAAAATGAAATGGGCTGTTTATGGTCCTTGGTGTAACCATCAAGGAGTTGGTTTAATTAACAGAACCATAAGTAAATGTCAAAACTGTCTCAGAAGGCTATCCTGGTAGAGGGTGACCACCTTCAATGGCAGTTCAGAATTAGAGGAGTAATGACATTTTTGGATCCCAAACCTGTATTCAGCGTACTTGTTTAATGAACAGTGGTAGACCAGAGAGAAGTAGCTACAATAAATTCTTTAAGAACTGCTTTTGTGTTTTGAAGGTACACTGAATTGTTTTTTTTTTCTCCTTCTGTAACTGGGTTTACATTTTTCCATGTTAAAAAGTTTGGTCAAATTAAACAAATTATCTGTGGTTTCAAAGTTGCGTGCTACATCAGAAATCTAAAAACAACCTGGTTTTGATCCAGAATTACTTCTTAGTGAATTTATTCAGTTGGCTTTGCTGTAAATACTGAGATGCTTATTATATGTAAATGGTGACTTTTTAAACTATGTATGATTCAGCGTTAGCAAATTCTGTGGCTGTTAGGAGCTTTTGGCTTTCCTTATTTTTTTCTGTTTTGTAAGCATAAGGAATAGAACATCAGAGCCCTGTCGTGTTACAGGTTTTCCTGTTCTGTTAAAGTAATACTTATAAGGGCATGCAAATGGGGTTTTTGAAAAGAATTACCAAAACTGAATGGCACTTGGAAAGTTCACCTTCTTGTTTTAAATACTGTGTATGGAAGGGAGCAATTTGAAGCCCAGCATTTATGCTGACTGAATGGTGATAGTACTAGGAAAAAAGAATGCAGAAGTCCAAAATGCAAAATATTTTCTGTAACTCTGTAGTTCTGCATTGTAAGTACAAGTTCTTTCACAGTAATAAGAAATGGGAAGAGGAAATGTTCTCCTAACAATAATAATGATTTACTGATAGGTTCTATTAAATGGCAGATTCTGCAGTTTACCATTTAAATCTGTGTAATTTCTTGAGCAGAAGAATCAAGCCCTTAGCATAAATAGCAGAAGTCTCAAAGATTTTGCAAGTTACCATACAAAATGCAGATAATTCGACCTCACCTTAAATTGTGTTTCTGTTGTTTTTAATTAAATGGACGCTGCTCCTTTGAGAAACACCTGTTCATCGTCCTGTTCTGGAATTGCGTTCAGTCTAGAAGACACAGGCTGTTACGGTCTCTAGGTCTTATTGTCCTCTTACGCTATTTGAGATGGCCAGCAGGGATGGCAATTAGCTGTGACTGTCACCTGGACACCTCTCCAACAGGAGCTACCACATCATCATGCATTGGCTACTGAGCAGCTCTTAGATGATAAACAGTCATTGTTGATTTATGTTGGATGCAAACAAGTCCTTTCTGAATGAAGGCCTGCAGCTCCTGTTACTGGCCCTGTGTCATTCAGATTGCTTTCTCTGGTTTTTTACAAATGAAAAAAGATATTTTTTCTAATCTGTCCAAACTGATCTCTAATGTTACTGTGTTTTCTGCAAGAATTATTGTGCTTGCACATATTCCAAACTCCACACACAATGAATATGACACATAGAGCAGCTGTCATTATTCAAACTTTCTTTCAGTCTAGTTTGTGTATAGAAAAATTAATGCTTTGATGGCATTAAATAAGAAAAGCTGGGTATTAAAATTTTGCCTCTTTATATAACATCACAGCAGTGCCTTTTTAAGATTCATTTTTTGAGTTAAAATCAGTGCTTTGAACTTAATGGGCGTTAAAACTTCCTACCTGTCAATGTAAGTACCAAACTGACACTGAGATTGTCTCAGCAGTTACGTTGTAGTCTGTCCAGATCATGTATTACATAGAAGTCATTTGCATCATCGTAAGAAGTGTCTTTATATCACTTTTAATGTTGAATTCAACACTTTTAAGGCTAGGTAAGCACCATTTACAATTTTCAAATTTATTTGAATTCTGGTAACTTAGTTCCATTGCAAGTATAACCACTGGTACAGATGGTTGTTAAGGGAAACAAGTAGGGAGGGGGAACTAGAAAGAAGTGGATATTTTCAGTGTTGCAGCAGAATATTCCATATCTTTCAACAAGGTTGCCAGGAGGGAGATTGAGACCTCTGACTTGCTTTTTTTCCCCTCTGTTTATGCAATGTACTGTATTGTTCTTACCATATTCTATGAAAACAGAATTGGGAGCATGAAGTAGAGCTCCACTGCTCCAACTAAGTGTGTAAACATGGGCTAGATTTTATCTTCTTTTACTGAGGTCCTGTTAATCTTTCACTCATAGCTTACTGACTCCATTGAAGAAGTGGTAATAAATCCTTTAATGGGTGTAGCCTTGTGAGTGGGTATTTCTCCACTCATTCTTCTCTGCTAGAAGCTGGGCGTATGAAATCTCTCAGTTTTTAGATGTAATTTAGTGCTTCCTTAACAAATGCTTTAACCATAAGGCTATTATGTGAGAAAAGCACATTGACAGCTAGTCCAGCATCTGGCATGCCAAATAATTTCTATTAGAGGTATACCTTGAATGTTGCCAGTAGTTCAAAAATGCACTTCGATACTGAACTATGTACAGAAGTGTCAAATACATAGGGAAATAAAGATCACATTGATTAACCACAGCCTTCCTAGTCTTCATATTCTTTGTTGCTAAATTCAACCCAGAATGTTTTCATGCTTAGGCTCATATTTGACCAGGTGTGTTCTGCTGTTCAGCTGGGGATTTGTTTAATTCTTTTTTTCCCTCTGTTTAAAGGGAAATTACATGGCTTTTTGCACAGATGGCTGGCAAAATTGTTATTGTAGATGTTTTGGGAAGTCATCTCTTCATGGATATGCTTTTATGTTAGCCCTGCAAATAGGATAATGTTATGTGGTAACTATTTGAAAATATATGAACCGTATTTAGAGTATGTTTTCCAATATTCTTGGTGTAGAGGTTTATTTCAAAGATTCTGTACATGTTTTTCAATAAATGGACTTTGGCTATAGCACAGGAATCACAGACATAATGGTAGAGGGTTTTATGTTCACGTGATGATCTATTGATCTCCTGAAGACTTTGTGGCCTGTATTTTAGTTTAATCTTTGGATGGACTGCTTCTTTTGATGTTTTCCTTCAAACACTTGATTGCTCTCACATAACAGGAAAATATCTCATCTAAATCTCATGTGAGGAGCATAACTGACTATTTTTCAAACAAGTCTCTGTGCAACAGATAGTTACTCGATATCATCCCCGGTTTTGTGTCTCATAGCACTTTTAAGTGCCTGTGGCCCAGTACAGCAATAAGAAAGTTACTTCTCTAGAACAAAATGTTATTTGTTTTGCCAAATGATATGCTGTTGCTGGAGAAAACATTAACTATACCTAGAGAGACCTCTAGCTACTGTTTTTCCTTTGGTTGCAATTCTTTTCAAGGCTTTAGGTTGGTATGGCTTAGTTTTGATGTTTTCTTGCAGCCCAAGTTCTTGCTCTTCCAATATGAGAGTGTTTTAACATGGCAGGATCTTAGGATATTTTTAGGATCACGTATCTGGCAAAATAAAGCTTCCTTCTGTCTTTACTTGTGATTGGAAGTAGCAATTTGAGCTATGACCCATTTGTTTGGTTTGGTGTTTTGAAGGTCCAGAACTGGGACTGTCTCTCGTTTTGTTTTGTGTAGAGGTTAATTCCTAAACATTGTTAACAGATGTACTCTGTTTGTATTTTGTGTACCAAAAACTGAATAAAAGCCCAGAGCAGAATGCCTAGGAGATTGGTAACGTTTCAAATTGCACGTTATGTTGGTTGGACTGATTCCTGATTTTTCATTCATTGTAGAGAAGAATTGTAGTGATCGACTGTACTCAAGCACAGCAGTAGAACCTGCTGGTTCCACAAGCTGACAAAGCAGCATCATCTGAGAGAAAGGTCCCTAATTCCTACAGAAATGAGAAATTACCATATACGAAAAAGACTTTTTTATTTCTGAATTCTATCAAAATGTAAAAGGTAATTCTTATTGTGTTCTTGTTAATCATAGCTTAATTTATAGAGGCACTTACTTTTGTTCTTAGAGCTCTTTTTTGTTCTTTATTGTCTTAGAACTCTGATGTTGACAAATGTGTTCTAAGAGATGATACACTGACAATATGAGATACTGTTAACCCCAAATGCTTGTATCATTTTCAACTCTCTTAGAGGTCAGTATCCCTTTTAGTGGAATATTTAATTTTTCCATTGAACTATAGCAGTGCAAAGTTTGGCAGAACAGCTTAGCCAGTTGGTAGAAGTGGGTTTAAGATAAGCTCTTGCACTTTTCATTAAATTATTCAATTGCAAGCAGAAATATCAAAATGCTGTGGGAAAGGTGACTTCTGCCACTTCTGGCAATGTCCAGAGAAGGCCCACAAAACTGATCAGGGAGCTGGAACACCTCCCCTATGAAGAAAGGCTGAGAGAGTTGTGGTTCAACCTGGAGAAGAGTAAGACCTTGTTGCAGCCTTTCCATCTATGAAAAAGGGGCTTATAGGAAAGATGGAGAGAGCTGTTTTACGGAGGCCTCTAGTGACAGGACAAAGGGCAATGGTTTTAAGATGAAAGAAAGTAGAGTCAGATTGGACATAATGAAGAAATTTTTTTATGATAAGAGTGGCAAGAGACTGGAACAGGTTGCCCAGAGAAGTTGTGGATACCCCAGTCACTTGAAGTTTTCAAGGCCAGGTTGGATGGGGCCTTGAGCAACCTAATCTAGTGTAAGGTGTCCCTGCCCATGGCAGGGGGATTGGACTACATGGCCTTAAGGGTCCCTTCCAAACCAAACCATGACTTTTGGTCTCTCTTGCTTTAAATTAAACTGACTACAAGTATAACAGATATTGTGAGAGGTTACCTCTTATTGATAGCATTCTCTGGTGTTACTGAAAGGTATCACCAGTTGTTCATATTTTTGGACCAAAATGGACCTTATATTTAGATAAAACTTGGATAGATGCTTTTCTTTTCTGCAACCTAAAAGAAATGTGACTTTTTCTATTATTTTTTGTATAGTGAATGAATTCCAAAGTAGTTCTGTATATAGGCTCAAATCATAAAAATATAAAAATCTTTTCTGAATTGAACTAATATAATAATCTGAGTTAATCTTAATGATCTTTTTATTGAAAAGTATCAGAAAGGTGTTCTAGGGTTTTTTTCTGTGTACACTGTTAGTAGTGCTTTATTGATAATTTATTTTAAGATGGGAGTACATATGTGTTTGTGTATGTATGTGCTTAGTAAAAAACCACATCAATATTTAAAATAACCCCAGGAAACTTTAAAAATTGTTCTCAATTAATGTTACGTAAAGGTGGTAGTTTCCCTGAAATTACATTCTATAAGGCATTTGACCTAACATGTCTTTGTATATCTTAATACCTGAACTAACAATTCTTTTAAGATACCATTTTAAAGAATTTTCACAGATGTTCTCCTTTTGGGTTATCAGCTTCATTTAGAAAAAAACCAAATATATATGGTCTGGAACTTAGATCCCATTGTCGAACAAATAGTTTCAATTCCATCTGAATAGGCCTGTTTCTCCCTACTTCTGATTTTGGAGCATAGTCATCTACATTTACCATAATCATCTCATTTTAAAATCGGTGGAAACAGTCATTTTTACAGTGCAGTTCATGAAACCTGTTTTAAATACATGGTGAAATTTGAGGCAAAGTGTGCTGCAGAAGTGCTTGCCTTTGTTGACTAAAAATCTGATTAGACAAGTTGCTAAGATTTTGAACATATATATTATCACACGATACAGCAGCTTTAAAATGTTGCTTTTTTTATTTTCAAGGTTGCCACTTAATATTGAAATATTTAATACCAAGTGACTGATTCAGTATTTCTGTAGGGAAGAAAAACTATAGAAAAATAGGCATGTGATACAGATTCGTACAGATTCATTAAGACTGTAGGTCAAAATGCTGAACTATTGCAGGAAAAGATTTGTACAAATTGAGGGATGTAGTTGGCATAAATTACTGGGATCTTCTGAAGACATCTTTGCAAACAGCTTGTATCCTCAACATTTTTTACAATGTGTTTTGTCTTACTCTAAATTCTCCAGTTTCTTTGCCAGCATTTTCACACTCTGGGCACTGTAAAATTACTGTATTTCTCCAAAAAGTTGTAAATTGTGTGAATTTTACATGAGTGTACCAAAGGTTTATCATTCTTTGTCTCATTTTTTTAAGCCTCTTCCATACAAAACGATATTAAACACATTTGCACCATGCAACCTTTTGTAGTGTGATTAATACATTTGAATCACTGTCATCCAGTAGTGATTTAGGTAAGAAAAAGTTTATAGGTAATCTATGTGGGCATATATATAAAAGATGCATGGGTGAAGAAGACTAGAAATGCTTGCCTTGAATATAGGAGCAGATAAAAATTGCATTGAGCGTTGAAGTGCTACCCCCTTCAACTCCGTCTGCCCTTCCTTCTCCCCTCATTTGAAAAATAAAAGCTATGTATGAAAAAAGTTTATGTTACATGGTTATTTTTGGTAGGATATTGGGCTTTATGATCTGAGTGGTTCCTCCAATTCTAAGTTCTTCGGAGTAAGTGCTGTTTTTACAGTCCTTTTCATCTGGAAAGATTTGTTACCTTCCATACCTCATTCTTTTATCAGTATGGTTTTGCTCAAGGAGTATATTGCCTCTATTCACTTTTTTCCATGGTATATGTCTTCATTGACATTTTTGTCTAACGGCTGGCCAGATCTGTTAGTGTTGCCTGTATAACTATAGATCTCGACCTTAATCCTGTCTATCAATGGGATTATTTTGTAATATAATCTTCTTTACGATGTCTTACTCAAGGGACTTTTTAACAGTTTATAGTATTATGTAGGCTCCCTTTCCCACGCTTTTGGAGAATTCTGTAAAATGCTGCTGTGAACTCCTAAGGTAGTAACAAGTTGCATGAACTGCCACATGTAATCATGATAAATGGATTTGAGGTATTTCAGATACAATTCCAACAAATTAGTTTTAAAACAACTTATAATACTTGAGTTGGTGGCCTTTCAAAAATAAGTCCAATGAAACAACTTAATGCTTATCTTTTTCTGTTTTGACATTTGATAGGAGTACAGGTAAACCAGTGTATTCTTTGGCACAAATACTACATTGACTTCCTAAGACTGGCATCATACTAAGAATATGTAATGCCAAGAACTGTTGCTCATATAATTTATCACTATATAGAGGAAGGGAATGTCCTTCAGAATCCTCAATTTCACAGACCAAAAGTAATCTTTTCCTCCTGATATTTTAATAGAAGCACAGATGCAAAATAAAATGAAGCAACTACCCATCTTATTTTTTTAGTTAATTCCCTGAAATTTATAGGTGATTTTTTGTCTCCTTCAAAGACTAAATTTGTGGAACTCAAGAAAATATTTCCTACATTACCTTATTAGAACATATTCCCAAGATATTTTACTGCCTTTCCTTTCATTGCTTGTAGTGACTGATGTCCATTTCCTTCCTGAGAGCTTATTTTAGAATTTAGCGCTCTGTGTTGGAAAGGAATCCCACTATTACTTTTCTGTATTTTTCAGTATTGCATTCTTATTTTCCTTATTTGAGGTCAGGTGAATTGGCCCTACTGTTTGTCTTTTCACTTTGTGAAGTGCTTTTCTGTTACTCTGTCTGACAAGTACAGCTATGTGAATCATGGTTTGCCAATGACTTCTCAGACAAATTAACTTGATATATGTGTAGAGACTTTTTCTTCCAACTGCTAGATCTGCAGAGATTTGAGAGTTGGGCTTGGTTGTTTTTCTTCCACATGCATCAGGTTCTCTGAGCTCAATTATAAACTCTGTGAAATGGCACACTGTAGACTTAACATGTACATTAGGACTTTGTAAACTGGCAGAGCAGAGATGATATAATACATCCAAAATTAGAGTTTAATTTTTCTTGTGCCATTTGAAATTATTTTAAAATTCTATTAAAACATCAGATGTGACTATGCACAGAGGGTTAGAACTGAACTGTTGAGAAAAAATATACTTTCAGTTTCATTGAATGTAATTTCAACAGACATTTTGAGTTGCCGAAATGCTGGAGAGCCTTGTAAGGTATGATGGTTAAACATCATTTGTCATGGTAAGGGCATCTAGATTTCAGGTGTGTGTTAATTTTACTTATGTCATGTCTGTTTTCTGTGACAAAGGATACCTATGTTCTGGCTGGACAATATGCATTTTTCCAGTTGTGGAACAGGAACAGCTCTCTTAAAAGTGGCAGGAAGTTAGAGCTAGTTTGGTTTGACCTTTGTTTGAAGGGGATGGTCACATAAATCATATGGAATGAAAATTTCAGAGCTCTTCTGTACAAAGAGCAGTGTTTCTAAAGTATGCTTTTGACAAATATCATTTTCTTATTTTGCTTTCTGGTTTGCTCTTCTCAGTGTATATATTTCTATAATGCAAATATTTATTCTCAGGATGTAGCACTATAGCTGAACTTACCTAATCAAAATGTAAGATTTTATTCCCACATCTTTAAATTTGCTGATTTTTTTTCCGCTGAAGAGCAGAGATAGCACCATCAGTTTGATGGGGTTTTTTTGTTGTTGTTCTTTATTTTTTTAAATTGGAAGGTAATAGGGGAACTTTAGTTAGAAGGGAAAAAATAGTATAAAATTAAAGAAATAATAGAGGAAGTAAAATTTTGAATTTTGGTTGCTGAAATGTTGAAGACAATTGGAAGTTGGCTATTAACTTTGATTTGCAGACTTTGACAACATTTCTTTAAAAGTCAACAGAGCACCTTTCAAATCAAGTACAACCCGATTTGAAAACTGTCAGAAAAAATTCTGTCCTTAAAAAATGAAAGCTTGTATGTTCACACTGAGGCTTGTTTGTGTGCTGGTGGCTTTTCCTCTTGCCTACATCCCAGGACTGGTTGATGTATAAAGGCAGAGATACACATATGAGGAAATCACATGATACTCTGCATCATCCATTTTAGTTTTGCTTCATTGGAAACAAATGTATAATTTATTATCTTCTCTGGAATTTTTGAGAGGAATATTTTGTTTATTAGTTTGATCAGTAAATAAATACCTTCTGGTTTTTTTTTGGGTCTTTCTTCAGAGATAATATCAAAACAATTAAATATTTAAATACTTATAACAGCATTTCTTTCTAGGACTGTAAGCTTTATTGATTTGTAGGGTATGATACACGTCCATGGCTGCAAATCATTTAAGGAAGGCTAAGAGTTGGGTTGAGTGCTTGCTTTCAGGTAGTGGATTCTGTGCTGAGCCTTGTCTCTTTGTCTTTTCCATGGACCCCTGCATCTGAAATGTTAGTGCTAGTCAGAAGCCGTACTTGGTGAAAGGGAGAGCATCCCCTTCTGTCTCTTTCCTTAATGCAAGAACTGCCATAGTGGATGAATTAAAGCTGTTAGCAAACTGTCAAAATATTAGTTCCCCGCATCTGTAGTATTTTAGCTGAGAGGCAAGAAAATCAAGATCTTACAGGATGTTTATTGGCTAACTCATTCAGCTGCAGTGTGCGCTAACACAAATCTTGGCCAGGAGGTTCACCCCCTGTTGCAGTGCTTAGCTCTATAAAATACCACAGTGATAACCGTAAAAATGTATTTGCTTTCTCATTGAATGTGGCTGTTATTGGGACTGCACTCAGGCAGAAGGACTGTTGCTCGATACATCTAAAACCTACATATACGAATAGTTGATATTATTCCAGGAAAATGACCATAATGGGTTTTTTCCTGAGAATAAGGATTTTGAGCAGATTTAAACACACAAAATGAGGAATGATTTATTGTCTAAATGAGGACTGATTTATTGTCTGTAAACAGATGAAAACACTGCTTTAAAATCAATTACAGATAATGAAAGAGAATTAACAGTGAAAAGAGTCTTCTTTTTTTTTTTCCTGGACTTGGAGTTGATGTGGTGAGCTTCCACATGTGAAATTCATGCAAATGCAAAATATCAACCAAACTCTATCTTTATCTTTTTTCAAATCTGCCTGATTATTTTACTTGATATTACTTAATTCTATTTAAATTAAGTATACAGCTTTGTGAGAACCTTACAAAAACTAGACAGTTTTCTTAAGGTACTGTCAAAATGTGCTTTGGTTTTCTGTTAATTGAAATATAACATTTGAAAACTTTTTCATGTTTATGTAGAATTTCTACAAATACTGAAAATTATTATCTTTTGCTCCTAGAATGTCTTTTTTTAGAGAGTGAGTCTGCCTGTAATAATTAGGTTACACATATACAGAGAATAAAGCTCATTTTATAGTATTTTTTTTTTCATTGCCTGACTAGTCTCTATACTAATAAAAAGCAGATTTATGTAAGATGAAAAATATTCATGAAGAATATCTTACACTAAGAACATGTTTTTAAACAAATTCATTTTCTGTGTATATTTTTGATAACATTGAAAAATAGTGGTTGTTGCATGTTTTTTTTTTGCAGGACATGCATCTGTTATTTTTGTCTTTGATAAAGACATTACCTCTTTTTTTGGAGAGAAGGGAGTAAAAATCTATGAAAAAAAATCTTGTGAACAGGAAATTTGTCTGGTAGATGAATCAGGAAAAAGAAACAGTCTTTTTAACACTTCAAGTATGAGGCACAGACTATAATTTTGTGAAACTCAAAAACAAATGCCAAGGAGCTTTATGGGTCCCATTACCTTTCAGGTTCATAAAACACCGCCAACAAGCATGTCCCTCTTTCTCTTCTGTAGAATAAATAGCTCAGTCTGTAAAAGAAGAAAATTAGGGGAAATTTATCTGAATAAATTAGGTTTGTATTTTATTCCATTAATCATGTGGGAATTAATATCGCAATGATGCTAATACCTCATAAAATTTCTGTCTCTTACACTTAATTGTCAAGAATGACAAACTTGATTGTTTTCTTGGAATAACAATGCTGTCAGAAGTTACTTTCAGAGACCAGTGTAAGCCTTTGAAAGATTGAACTGGACTTTGTACACGTTTTTATTGCTTAGTGGATGCTTTATGCTGATGAGCATGGCCTTTTGAATTTTTTATTGTTTGGAGCTTAATTTCCACATAAAGATGCAGGTTTTTTTGCAGTGCAAATCTGCAGGTATGAGTGACCACTTCACCAGGACCAACCCATGCCTAAAAAGCAGGTAAGTTCCAGTAAGACTTAGATGAAAGCCAGGGGCATATTTTTCTTTCCATGGCTGTCACACCCAAAGAGGAGGAAGAAAATACATTTTTGAAGCTCTGACCTGGTTTAGTAGCACAAAGAAAAACAATTTTGTAAATGGCAATGATTCTAGAGAAAGTTGTTTTTTTGGAGCAATTCTGCCAAGCTTATTTTGGCCTTCCTGGATTCATTTCTTACCACCTACTCTTTTACACAGGAGCTTTTACAGAATTTGTAATGTCTGCTCTTGGTATGGGGTAGAGTTGAACGCTCTGTGTGCATTCTGCTGCTCAGACTCTAGAGCTAGTTTCTGATGAGGAGTAAATGGGAGGAGTCATGAGAGCTTGAAGATGACAGAGAAAAGAAATGCCCGAAGTGTCCTGAGTTTATGGTTGTAGAAAAACAACCCAAGTAATTTCAATTTATTACTGTTTGCCCTCTGCAGCTGTCTTTGGGATGAAAGTAGGAATTTTTGGAGAACAGCTATACCAAGGCTGCCAAGACTGTTAGAATTGATATGATCGTCTTCCTTTTTTCCTGTAATGCAGAGGTCATTCAGCAGAGCCACAGGTGCTGTCTCAAACCAGTGGCCTGGTCTGAAGCCCAGCTGACAGGTGGTGGTAGACAGGAGGGGTTTTTACTACTTTATTGAACACCTTGCTTAGAAAAAGGTCATCAGATTCTGTCCAGCAGCTGGGAACACGTCCAGCGCTGGTGTGTCAGACTGTTGCATGGTTTAGTACTTTGAACACCCAGTCAGCAGTCATAATCAAAAGAAAAGTCTTTCTGAGCTAAATAAAAGTGATGTATATTTCTGTACCTGCACACTGAAACTCTAGATCAGGGTCTTGTAACAGCATTTACAGAAAAACAATTACTTCATTAGTTAGAAAATACTGTGTCAGATTCTCTACAGAAAAATAATTGTTTAGAACCCTTTTCAAAAGAACAGTACACTTATTAAAATTGTAGAAAAGCTATCAATGTTTTCTTGCACTTGATTGACAGGGAGCAGAAAGAATAGGACAAGGCTTAGTCTTCACTGAATCATAGAATGGTTTGGATTGGAAGGGACCTTAAAGATCATCTAGTTCCAACCACCCTGCCATGGGCAGGGACACCTCCCACTAGGGCAGGTTGCTCAAAGCCCCATCCAGCCTGGCCAAATCCCAGTGCTTGTTTTGTTCCTCAAGTATGTGATTCTCCACTGAGAAAAAATATGGCAAAAAGTGTAATAATTTGAGGTCTCGTTTCATTGATCAAGTTGTTAGAACTTGCAATAAAACAGAGAGAATGACAGAAAAGGTGTTAAGTGATTACTTTCTGTTCATACTTTAGGGCTCCCTTTTTCAACAGCTTCCTGATCCAGCTACTGTAGTGTGTGAGTGACTGGAGAATTTATCATCAGGTAGAATTGAGTATTCTTGACTGCTGATAAATGTGAACATGCCACCAGTTGATATTTGTAGTTAATTTTTGTATTGATAATTGTTTAAAAGTCTTCTGAATCTTAATACATTTTATTTCTGTGCTTTGCTGGTAATTTTCTAAGAATCTATTGCAAGAGCAATTATTCCCATGCCATTTTTCACTAAAAACAATAAGATTTTTTTAACAGCTACTTCTCCTTCTGCTTTCCAGAAAGTAAAGTTAAGAGTGCAGCTGCTTCCTTCTCATTTTTTTTTTACATATAAAATCAAATAGCTGTTGCAGTAATCCCTGTATATAGAATTTGTTGTTTGGCTGGTTTCACTCTTTTAGAACAAATGATTCAACCATGGCATCATTTGATACAACATGAGTCTGGAAGATTTTTTACTGAAGCCAAGGGTCTAAATAATATCAGAGAATGCCTTGTATCTAATGCTTTGAGAAGCAAATATATTTAGGGTGCACATATCATATTTAGCTTCCACATTAAAATCCTATTGTTACATCAGAGTATAAGAAAAATTGTTTCATCAGTGAGTGATACTGAAGACTTAAGTGATAGAAAGGAGGCAAACTACAGTTAGATGAAGTACATTATGTGTTTATTAATTATCAGCATGAATTTTTGCAGTAAAATGAGATCTTATCTATCATCATCCAGGAATAGAGATCCTTGGCATATTAGTTAGTTGCAAGATAGTTAGTGAATCATTACTGTGATCGTGAAAAAGATGTGTGACCCCAAGGTGAATGAGAAAAACAAGAAGAATTAATGTTGCCATATACAACATTGTTGAGACTTCATCCACAAACCTGTGTATAATTCCCATTATTCAGTACCTCATACCGAACTAGGCAGAAAAGTAGTTGGATGTTAGATGTTAGAGGAACGAAATGTTCACTCCAGAAATGGAGTTTAAAAGTGCTTGGCTTCTTTAGTCAACCAACAAGTGAGAGGTATAATAAGGTACATCAGGAGAATAAAAACAGAAAAGAAGAAAAAAAGGACAGAATTAGCTCAGGATTAAGTGGGTATAGACTGATATCAATAAAGATCTCTGATTATCAGAGTAAGTAGGTTTTTGAATGTTCTTCAAGGGATGTGGCCAAAAAAAGTTTGGAAGTGGGATTTAATTAATTTAGAAAAAGAATTTTAATGCACAGGGGTCTGTGATAGCAAGTCACCAGATTTGGTGACTTGGAGATCTGTTCCAGTCTTGTATCTGCCTAACAATATTGCTGTTCTTAATATTAGACATTGGTGAGGTGGTCATATCTAGTTGTTAACTTTTTTTCTGTGTTGCCTTTCTTTTTTTCTTTTTTTTTTTCTTTTTCCAACGACCAGTCCATTATATCACTCAGCTGCTCATTTTTAATTCAAGTTAGGCTAAAGTTGTGCAGCATCTTGTCAAAACTATTGCCTTGAAAATTCCCCTACAAGTGTGTTTTCCAGCCTGTGGGTTGTACCCCTCATGGACAAGCCAGTGACAGAGAGTGTTTATGAATAAGTTGCTTGTAGGTTATGTGTTATTTGTATTTGAGAAGGGTAGAATGTGAACTGTCTGCCATTCCCTTGAAGCAGAAGACAGGTGCTCTGGCAGATTCTAAACCAGTGCTGGTTACCAGTGATTAATGGTGTGGATGGTCATATACAGTAGAATAGCCAGGAAGCAACATCTATTAAATGTTCCTATACCTGGGTATTTTTATTTGCTCCTTACAAATTGGAGCAAACTGCAGTATCCAAAGAGAATAAAACTGTTTTACAGCCCTTGAGCCATTGGTTCTCCATCACTTCAAGTCACCATGACTTTGAGCTCCTGGCACACTGAAAGCCGTATCGTGAAAAGTGATCCAACATTATTTTTTTTTCCTCCCTCTTTCTCTTTTGGTCAAATTTGTTTTCAGACAGATAGCTTCCTTGAATGTAGGAACATGTGGCTGGGGTAAGGGAGAGGTTACACCTTCTGATAACAGAGTGCACTAAAATTGTGGAATCGCCTGTAAATTACTGTTCATCTCCTGGAATCTGTAACGTGTTGCTTAGCTCCTTTGAACTGGTTGACAAGGCTTTTAAAGTTCAAATACGGACTTACAGCTGGAGTCTCTTCTATTCATCAATTTTGTATGTCCAGTAGAAACTACTTATTCTTAGGACTTACCAAAATGAGTCCTGGGAGAGATCCCTGACTTCTGAGTAACATTTGTTCTGTTTATAAAACACTTTCAAGTACCCTAAGTTGTCTGATATCATTGTTTATCATTTATGGGGCACAGCTGTATTTAGTTGAAAGAACAAATTTACTTGGTTATACCAGTAAGTTATTCAGCCCAATGGTCACATCAGTAGTCGTAAATGGATACCTAGGGAAGCTTAGGGACAGCAGAAGGTTGTATGACACTTGCCCCGAAAGTCCTCCTGTTCCCTACCTGTTTTCTGCTAACTTAGATTTGTAGGCAGTTACTAAATCACAGATTATCTCCATTAACTCTATTTAGTCTGGGTGTTGAGAAATGAAGTTGGGCTTTTGCCTCTTGTATTTCATCGGGTCACCAGTCACCAGTGTAACCGGTGTAATTTAGAGTAGTAGTATTATGGCATAAATTGTATCCAGCTGCAATGAGCAATGAAGCCTAAGAATCTGCCCCTCTACTCTGCACTCGTGAGACCCCACCTGGAGTACTGTGTCCAGCTTTGGAGTCCTCAACAGAGGAAGGACATGGATCTGTTGGAATGGGTCCAGCAGAGGGCCATGAAGATGCCTAGAGGGCTGGAGCACCTCTCCTATGAGGATAGGCTGAGAGAGCTGGGGTTGTTCAGCCTAGAGAAGAAAAGGCTCCGGGGAGACCTTATAATGGCCTTTCAATATCTGAAGGGAGTCTATAGGAGAGCTGGAGAAGGACTCTGTCAGGAAGTTTTATATTGGAAGAGGGGAGATTTAGATTAGATACTAGAAAGAAATTCTTTACAGTGAGGGTGGTGAGGCACTGAAACAGGTTGTCCAGGGAAGTTGTGGAAGCTCCATCCCTGGAGGTGTTCAAGGCCGGGCTGGATGGGGCTTTGAGCAACCTGCTCTAGTGGGGAGGTGTCCCAGCCCATGGCAGGGGAGTTGGAACTAGATGATCTTTAAGGCCCCTTCCAACCCAAACCATTCTATGATTCTATGTTTTAATTAATTTTTTTCAGTATTTTTTTTTCAGTGGCTGTAGTCTACTTTCTGCTCTCTTAATTCATAATCATCATGTAACATTCTTTATCACATATGCATCTGAAATCTGCAATAGGTAACGAGAACACATCATACTACAGTTGAGAATACAACCATGTGTGTTGTGATGATGAGAATATCAGGCACTCCCCTACCAATAGCGTTTTCTAAATCTTCTCCCTTTCTTTTGCTAAATTCAGAACAGTATATTGTGTGTTTCATAAAGTATTTCTTATGCATCTGTTGAGATGAAATTCTGTTCTAGAGATTTGTTGGGATTTTTTTTCCAACCCCTTAGTTCAGAAACACCTTCAGGGGAAATAAATTTTTTTAGAGGCATAAAAAATGTTCAGTTCTGTAAGAATTTGTTACAGCATTCATTTTTTATGTAATAATAGTTTCAAAGATGAACAACATGATGTAGTTTCTAGCTAGGATTTAAAAGAATAATTAGATCCCATTGAAAGTCAGCAAGAGTGGAGTGGTGAAATTCACTAGGACTCTAAAATTTGGATTATGCAAAACTGCTTGAAATCACTTTTCAGCTCAAAGATGTTGAAATGAATCCCTAAATCCCTACTTTCCCTGCCTTCCCTCTGGTATTATAATGAATTAATAATAATGAAAACTCCATATTTCATTTGCCTTGTTGATCAAAGCAGTGGATTTCAGAATTCTCACTGGGCATATCTTTCCTTGCTGAAATGAGGACTGAGACTGACTTTATTATTTTCACTCTTGAATCAACATGACTTTTTTAAACTGCAATTTATTTCCTCTTAACTGACAATCCTGTAAGATCTTGAGGTTTTAAATGTCATCATGTCCTAACTATTTCAAAACTATTTAAATAATTTTAAAATTAAAATTTTGCCCAAAACTCTTAATTGAAGAAACAGTTTAGATTATGATTAAATTCTTTCACTGAGTAAGCAGATTTGAGTCAATCTAGAGGTGACAATTCTGAGTTAACATCTGCCAAGCACTGGCAGTAACGTAATACTTATGTGAAAGCTTATTACATTGACCTCATATTCAATGGGTTCAGAGAAACATCCTTGGTGAAAAATCACATCTGAATTTTTTTTCTGATTGGCTTAACAATACTGTTACTATTAACTTTATAGTGTGCTACCTAAGGAATAATTAAACCAGATGGTGTGTTAAACCCAGCTGAAAGAATAAAGACATTTTTACTTTAAAGTTGATCAAAATTTGGTAAAACAACATATGTTCATCTGCATTACCATTCCTTTAACTACATATTAACTGCTTTCCTTAATATTCTTCCTGGTGATCTGAGAGCTCTGCCTCTTGAAAAAAAAGCAAGAAAACAATCCCTCTTTGAATTCTTCTTTTCTGACTCTCTGGTCACTCATACTGGTGTGTTGCTTTGGTTTTGATGTAATTTAAATAAACAGGTTGCTTACTACAGCATTCTCAAATTAGATGAAATTGAAATGCGGGCTATTTTAGGCCACATTCAAATTGTACAAATTGGGGCAGGTACATCCAAAAAAAGGATTTGGAAATTGCCTCTGAAGAAGCACAGCTTGCACAAATGAGCAAATTACATTTTATGCAACAGATGTTCAGGAGGGAATTACGAGTACTCTAGTTCCTGTTATATTAGTCCTGACTTGCCACCATTTCTCTTTAGCAATTCCATGCAGGGCTAATAATAAAGAATAACAGACCACATCACATATATTATGACTTAAGTCTCTCTGCTGCCCATGAACCAGAGCTGTGTTGCTTTACTCCCCAAATTATAACTAGGGTTATAATTACCCTAGTCATACCAATAACTCTTTTCAAACACTGTCAGTATTTCCATCTTGAAGACTGTCTGGTGAATGGACTGCAGCTCATGGAAATATGTAGTCCCGTTGCCTGAACTGATATAAAATTGAATGAGAGCGGAAACTCCTGATTGAGATTTATGATTATAAAGTATTATGGAATAATGTTTTATCTTCACATCTGCTCCTTATCCAGGTGCTGTTAAAAGCAATGGAAAAGATTCATAAAACGAAACTAACTGTATCTTGATTTTGTGGGGGATTCTGGATAATGGGCTATCATTACCTTGATCATTTTATGTGCTTTTGTCTTCCTAGTGTAAATGACTCCTCAATCACAACTACCTGTTCAATGAACTAGCAGAATGTAGAGTTAACAGTGAATATCTCTTGCTGCAATTGGATGAGCCTTGACTAGGGTTTTTTGCTGGTTGAAATGAGAGAGAATAATTATCTTCATCTACTGTCTATAATTGTCTATTATTTTCCTCAGCCCTAAATTTTTTTTAGTTATAATGAAGTCTATAACAGTAGTATGAGTTGTCAACCAGTCTAATAAGGTTAATTTTATGAAGTACAGAGACTAATTTAAATAGAAAAGACCTTTGATCCCTTGTATGTGTCTACATGAAGAAACCATGTGATAAAAGATAAATCAATAGATTTCACAGGTTTAGCAATTTCCTATGAATATGCCAAACATGACATTTATATCAGTGCTTATATTAAGGCATTTGTGTTAGCAAAGTTTGTGCATTAATAATGCATTACCCAACAAATAAGTGTGTTGGTATTGGTTCATGGCAAAAAGCTTTATTTTGTTGGATTTAATGTTTGTTTAAGTGGAGGATTTTCAATATCAGCTAAAGATAAGCCTGATTCAATTAGTGTTTCAATTTGATTCTGTATAGGATGCTGCCACCTTAGTTTTTATTCAGCTTTGAACACTTTTGCTGAGTTCAGTGCCTTCACTAGGCTTCAGTCATATATAACGCAACTCTCTGTTACAGAATCATACAATCACAGAATGGCTGATGTTGGAGGGGACCTCTGGGCTCATCTGGTAAAGACACGCAAAATTTATGAAAGAGCTACACATAAAGTAAAATTGCTTGCACAAAAAATGAAATTACACCGAAATACAAAGTTTGTGTTTCTAACTATTTACTTGAAATCAATCACCACATTTTGCAGAGGTGCCCTGTAGAATAGAATAGAGGTAAAACTAATTAAAGCCTTCAGAAATTATTCTATAACATATTAAAATTATTTTATAATTCTATATAACCCTCCTGGAATTCTCCATGAATATGATTGTACATTAAATTCAGCAAGATATTTTTTGAAAAGTTTGACCTTATTGTACTAATCAGCAAGAAATCTTGCCCCTTTCTATATTTAGTTATTAGCCAAAAAAAAAAAGCAGCTTCTATTGCTAAAATATTTTGCTGCCGTGATCAAGGAAAGTGTTCATCAGTCTGAAAGGAACAGCGTATATTCCGAGGTTTTTTGCACATTTACATACTGAAGGAGTCACCTTTTTTTTTTTTTTTTTCCCCCAAGCTAGTTTATCTCCCCTGCCTTAGCCTTTTAGTTTCTTTTATCAGTTCAGTTCACTTACTTAGTCTTTCTACTTGATTTTCCCTTTAAACCATCTGGGATAAGGTACTTGTATTAAAGATACAACACAACATTTTGTATAGAATTAAATGCTGCATAATTCTGCCCTTTATACTGTCTCAAGGTAATTCAAATGTAAACCAATAAATTCAGTGCAAGCTATTTCTTTACAAACAAGTAATGCTGATTTCAAGCCGACCCAGCCTGATTTATGAAAAACAAGGTTGTTTTTGAAAGATGGTATATTAGACATGTAAGCATGAGGGAAAAGAGTAGTGCACAGTAGCAGACTGAATCTCATAGCATATTGGTGAATTGCATAGACAGACAAATTAAGAAGTTCTATCTATGCCAAGCCTGCTTTCTCACTGAAGGGGTCTTTACATTGCTAGTTGCATTGCATTAAATAGCATGGTAAAACACTTCTGATATTACAAACACCAAACAAGAAAATCCACCAATCTTAAGAGAAGAACTGCAACTGTTGGCATAAATATCTATTCTCATTGGAATTTTGGTCTAGACCAAAGTAATATTTTTCTGCTTGGTTGTCTAATTTTCTTCTCAAACTCCATTTTTGAAAACTGAGATAGATAGTGAGTGGATAATTGTTTGCTGCAGTGTGTTTCCCAGCAACTGGTGCCGTCGACAGTAAACAGAAGTTTCCCACCTCGTAGAACAATGAGATAAAGAGAACAATAAATGCAGTGCTAGCATCAGAAAAATAAGAGGAATTAGTACAACTTACTGTAGAGATATTTTATTCTTCAGTTCCAGGTACTCTGTTTTATGTACAAGATAAAGTTGGGTTCACAATTGAATGCTAAATGTGCTTGTTGATGCTTTGGATTAGAAAGGCTAGGCACAATCCTTGAATGACAAGCATGGTCCCTGACTTCTTGACATAGAAGAAGTTCAATCAGGACTCCACACAGAAGTCTTCCAGAAAAGAACTCACTAAAAATAAAAATTAAAAAAGAAAGAAAGAAAGAAAGATCTTAATATAGTTATATCTGAATTCCCGTTTTATCTGAAATGTCTGAAAAAACGTCATTCAATTCATTCTATTCCTTTAAAGGTGCTGGAAATACTTAAGTGGTATAGAATGCTGTAGAGTATTCAAACCTAGAAGACAATATTCTTTCTTATTTGGTCTAACACTTCAAAATTGAGGTAACAATATAAAAAATGCTCCTGGCGGAGACCAAGGGCTCAATTAGTCGAGTATTCTGTCTGACAGTGGCAGGAGAACATGAAAGCCTGGTCATTTTCTGCAGTCTGGAGTCTGTTAGCATGATTTATTTATCCTGAGCATCTGTGTCCACAGTAGATAACCCAAGGCAATAACTTTTTATATGTATTTGGATTTTCTGACTTCCATGCCTATCTGAAGAGCACATTGTGATATTCCCCCATTTCTGCTAGGACAAGCACACAACCCTAATATAACAAAGAGCTAAATTTGAGTTAAAATCTGGTTTGAACACATATTTCTAAATTGTGCAGTTAGCAGAAGAATACTTGTTCTTTTTTCTGAATGAATATTCAACACTTTGTTTTGTTCAATTTCTTAAGGTCTGATACTTTCACCATTTCCACAAAGGTAGCTCTTTCTTTAGCTCTTCCTTGACTAAAGATGTGGATAGATACATTCCTGAGACATATGCCTACCAGAAAATTGTACTCTCTTAGAAGAGCATAAACAACATGCCTGAGCTTCTTGTGTTTAGGTCTTCTATTGAAAGCTGAATATTTTATGGTTTCTCAACATGACAATTTTCAATATTGGTCAATTTAGAAAGTGATAGAAACTTACGTAAATGGTGTTTAGGAAAATTTACTGTTTATTTTTTATTTGGTATAATATTCTAAAGCTGAGCAGGGTAGCTATGAAGTCCCTTTAATTTAAAGAGACTATAAATAACTAGATTTTAATAGCTTTTTGAAAGCAACCCACATTTCCACCCCCAACATTGTTTCTTCTGTTTCTGGTAGTATCTGCAAAAATCTGTTCTTATGAAAAATGGAACCACTTCAAAGACAATTTAAAAGTGCTTAGTCTTCAGGCTTTGTACTTCGGTGTGCAAATACTGATACATACTGCCAGAAACACAGCTATAACCAGCTTTATATTATAATAAAGAATCCTTCCACTCAGGAAGGATCACTGACTTTGAGTTTTGATGCAGGATTTTGCTTTATAGTAGCAGTTGGTATAATAACAGTTAGAGAGTTCTGTATCTAGCATAGGACCCATCCTCCTGTTAGTTAAACTCTGATATCAGAGAGGGATAGTGGATGAGCCTTTTTCCCATGAATTTTGCTTTTGCAGGAGAAAGAGAATGTTACATATAGCCCATTTACATTATTGTCAAATTGCCAGAAGCCATTGAGAACAACAGAGAAAAGATGAAATGCAGTCAGATTTCCAGGAGCAAGTTAAAATATTGGAAGTTCCTGTCCTACTTTGGTGTTACAAACAGTACTTTAACAAGGTGCCCTAAATAAATTACTGCAGGTTAATTTAAATTTGAAAATTCACACTGAATCAAAAGAGACAGGGTAATTTTTCATTCATCCTGAAGTGTTATTTACTTTCTAAACTGGTACTTAAAATACTGATGTATGATGCCAAAGGTAAATTATTTTGAGTTAGATTTAATTTAAATTTCATTGCTTTTTTTTGGTTTGTTTGAAATAGAGGATTTGGCATTCATTTCTTTCCCTTCACTTTGAGGATCTTTCACTTTTAATAATTCTGTTGCCTAATGCCCTAATCTGTTTATTACACTATAACTTAACTTGAACAATGCTGCTTCTATTCAAAATAAACAGATTTACTATGTCTGTGAAATAGCCTTATGTGTAGTAGGATGCTTTACCATCTAGAAAAGCTCGGAGGTTTCTGAATGCTTAAGAAATGATAATGCCAGTGGATTTAGCATTTGTATATCTGCGGGCTCATGCTTATTCAGTTGTACCAAGGCAGCTTAAGCTAATATCTAATCTTCTTATGGAATAGTTCTCCCTATAACAACAGGATTGTGCATAACAAGCTTGAACAACCATTTGGCTCTAACTGTTGTGTGAAGGGGAGGGAAGGAGGAGTTGCTTAACTTTTTATTCTTTAAAAAATGTCTAATTACCGCTGTCCTTGTATATATGGGACAACCCAAGAGTAATGCTGTAATGCCATATACTTAACTCATAAGAACCAAGAAGACGTGAATCAATTATTTAAAATTCTTCACCTTGATGCTTTCCTTTATGTCACTGTTCCATCAAAAGGAGAAACAGGCAAAGACATAGAAAAAATATTTTGGTACTGTATTGGGTTTAGGAATATATGACAATGGGGAAAAATGGATTAAATCCAATTCTCAGCATATTGGAAGGGAAAACAAGTTGAAATTTTTTAGCAAAGTTTTCCTGAAAAATAGCATTCATTACATACTCTTTTTCTGTTTCTATCAAAAAATACGCTGTTTCCAACTGCTTATGAAGCATGGGGTAGAAATCTAAATGACATTATCTTACTTCAAACTCATACATTTTATTAAAAAATGAGATGACTTAGTTGTATGCAAAGATTGCTCTAGGTTCGTTGCTTATTTTGCTCAGCACTGTAAGTTGTACTCCATTGGCAAAATTCCCTCAGGCTTCAAGGAAAAGTGTAGATCCTCTATAGAGGAAATGATAAGCCAAAGCAGCTAGTAACTAAAGCAGTAGCATTGCAAAAATCTAGGAAGATATTCAAGGGGTTGTTTAGGGAGGAAATAATGTGGAGAGTTGGGTAGCTTTTGCTTTTTTGTAGTATAAAAGACTAAATCTGTCTCTTCTGCATTGATCTCACTGATGAGATGAAATAACACGATCGCTGAGATCTATCTACCTCCTGATCCATCTCCAAGTATTGTCTTCTCTTTAACAGGGACAGCAGTTAAAAGGTTCCAAGGAGAAAACAGTTAAGATAAACCTTACCACACAGCTCCTGAACAGGTTCTTATCATATGTCAAAGTAAAATGACTTAATCTTGTCCCCCTTATTGCTTAATACCCAAAACTCATGCTTTTTTCTGCCAGTGTTTTCTAAACACATAATCATTTCTGAGTGTGCTGACAGAATGCCAATGGATGTCAAGTTATAAAACCATTTATTGTCATATTTAAATCAAGAAACAAAGAGGGCCTAGTATGAATTTTCAGGGTTTTTTAAAACAGTACTGCTACGATGGGAAGATTATAGCTTGTGATAAAACTGATTATTTCTTATATTAATGAGAAATGTATAATACAAGGTGTTTTCTAATGTTAGATAAAGGGAAGGAAAGATCATGGTATTTATAAAATAGCTTGTATGCTTTTTTCATTTTCCAAGAATTTGAAAAGTTGTTGAGATTTAATTTTTCTATTTCTGCTGGAGATTCAAGAAATTTGCTAACTTGAAATGTACAATGTAGAAACTTCTGAGTTTAGGGTAACTTCTAAGGAAAATACCGACACTGTGCATAATTTATTTTGTTGCTTATAAAACACGTGTTACATACGTGTCCTTATTCATATTTTTTTATTCAAATTAAAAATTCATGCTCTACCCAATACATTTTTAACAAAAGAAAACCAAAAGAATATTAACAAAATTTAAAGTTCTCTTCATCTTACTGGAAGCTAATCAGATTTTCTTTTGCTTGTAGAATCACCTTAATTTAGATAAAGCACAATCACAATATGCAAAACGTGCACATCATTTCCTTCTCAATTATTGCCTTATACAGAGACAACTTGCTGTTAGTAAAATATGGCTTGATTTCTTTTAAAAATGCATTTTTGTACACCAAGTTCACTCAGACTTGTTTTGTTTGGTTCTTAACACAATGAGGCATAAGCATTTTTATAACAAGTTTAGAAGGCTACAGGTTTATGAATAAGATTTGGAATCATATAATGAGTATGTTTTAGAGTGTCTGCCTATAGAAAAGCTCTTTGCAGCTTGTTTGACCTCTCATTGATGTAGCATTGCTGCATCTATCTCTTTTTCTCCCTTGTCTTCAGCTTTTGTTCCTTTATTTCAAACATCCTTAATTATATTTTTATTCTCATCACCACATTAAAGGGAAAGGATAATAACAGATCCATTAGACTTCATTAAACTGATGATTAAAGCCAGAAATTCTAAAAGACTATTTACAAGATGAAGAAGTTTTATTTAAAAGTATGGCTTCTTGAATCTGTTGTATCCTAATACATCTTTAGAGCTGTAACTAAAAAACAGCAGTAAATGGTTCTAATCTATTAAATATGAAAGAAAAATATGACAGAGGGATTAAAATTATAGTTAGACTCACTGTCATTAAAAAAGTCATTTCCTCAGGCTGTTCATTGTTATTAGCAGTCGGTTTCATTTTATTTCTTTGAATTTACAGTTTGGAATGCAGATAGATGTTTCAAATTCAATAGGATGAATTACAAATAGAATTATTATTTTTTTCTTGAGCTTCTAAAATACAAAAATCAAATCTTTAAATGTTTTGGTTCCTATTTCCTCCTAGATCAATGAGAATATAGCATCCAAGTAGGACAATAGTTGCATATATGTTTTTGTTGATCTGCGATTCTCATGTTACAGATAAGTAGAGAGAAAAAGTGAGCAGTATATTGACCAAAGACAGACAAAGTTGTACTGGGGAGAGTGCAGAAGGTAGAAAGCACAACAGTGGTATAAAGATAACATTTTTTGTACAGAAGATGTATTGTAGCTTCTTTCCTTGTTAATAATTAATAAATGAAGTAATGTTTAACAAAAATGAAAAAAATGAACTCAGAATTGATAAAATGATAATTTTCTTAGGTTGCATGTGATGAATCCATTCAACTTACTGCTGTAAGGAATCACAGAGGTTGAAAGCTGGATAAAATAGAAAGTATGATTATTTCTTTATATGGAAAATGTAAACAATTTATTCTAAGCAAAATAAATATAAAATTATGCTTATAAAACCCCTTTTTTACAAGATAAGACTGTCTATAGCTTCTAATGGCTGTGGACATTATATTCTTTACATGTAAGAATCAGAATTTCCTCTTAGAGGAGATGAACCTGACCATTGTCAGCAGCATGGTGCTAGACTAAATGAATTGCCAGCCTTATCTTGTGTAGTAACTTGCTTCTTGTGTTGCAAATAAGTGAGTGATGTTCCCAGTTTTTGTGAGATGCTTTATAGGATTATTGGGAGATAATAGGATGACTTAGTGAGAAATCTTTAGAGGTGATAGAGGTCACTTGGCTTGAATTTTCTCTCATCTCTTGGTGTTAACTGAATATATGGGATGTACATCTGAAGGTGTTACAGTAAGTGTCAGAAGAAAGAAGCAGATGTCAGATTATTGTTGAATTGCTGAATACACTAAAGTTCTATAAAGTTGAGTTCTTGGAACCTTTTGAAGCTTTCCAGGGTTTGATTCAAATTAGTGCAGTTGCAAATTCTACCTGTACTTTTATGTTGCTCCCTTATTTTGACAAAGATCTGGTTTCCTTTTTTTGTTTCTTTCATTCTTTTTTTTTTTTTTTTAATATAATGCACAAGTCCAAAGATCATTTAAGGGATGATAGATATATATATATTTTAGTGATTTGTAGGCCTCCACTTTTCCTAGCTTCTTTTTCCCCACAAGTTCCATCATGCTGACCTATTGTTCCTATTCACTTTAACTATATGTATGCTGTGCTTCTTAGCAGTGCACCAGAGATATAATAGGTTTTTCTTCTCATCTTTGCAAGGCACAGCTGAAAAATTGGACCCAACAGTATGCTACCTCAAAAGCTTATATAATCTCACCTCATTGTTAGTGTAATATAAAGAGTCGTCTAGTATAATTTTGCATTTCAGTGAAGTTAATTCTCATCTTTCATTAAACTGCTTTTGTGATCTAAGCTTCTAATGGATATTCAGAAATATTTCATCATCTGCATATTTTCAGGGCCAGAAATGTTAGTTTCTTACATAGGCATGAAGAACTCTTTAAGCAATTATGATAATTGAAATAGGGATTTGAATTTCTAAATTTGAACTACATAATGTTTGCATTATATGTTTAGAAATGAGAAATTTTTTCCCCTCTTTTGCGCTCTAAAAAATGAGACAGGTTGCTTAAAGAAATTCTTTATATGAAAGTATAACTGACTAGTCTTAATACTACCAGAAGTTAGAAAATACCCTCAGGACCTCCAAAAGGAAAGGGAAAAAAGTTTGGAGGTATTTTGAATAGCAATGAGAAGACATAAGAGGATATAGCATTTGTGACTAAAATAGAGAAGTGATGATGCCATCTGGAATCAAAACGTGTAAAGTGAGCTTATTGTGTAACTGGTTTATTTAACTGAAAAAGCAGTGTAATACAGAGGTGGAACGCGTGCTTAAAACAGAATCTCTAGCCATGATGGCCTTCTGCTACACTTTTGTGAGTCTTAACTTTTGATTTTTCTTGCCCTTTCTTGGGCAGATGGGCCCTGTTGTTCCTATTTGGCATCAGATTCTCTTGGGACGGGAGGAAAGAATATGGAAGATGTGTCCACATGGAGTGTGAAGTTGCTGATCTGGGCAGGTGGGAAGATAAATTTAAGAGAGGAATACACATTCCCACCTTTCCTAAGGCATGCGTTGTGTATACTGCAGTTAGTAAGGCGTAAGCTGGTCCTATGTCCTGGGTTCTGTACTGTGAAACTCTGTAAAGAATCCTCAGCAAAGAGGATTCCTCATAAGGAAGGGATGTGACAAACCCAAACACTGTTTATGCTGTGGCCCAATTTGGCTTTAGCCTCATAGTCTTGTTAAAAATGTCTTTTATGGACAGACATGCCAATAGATGTAATTTCTTTCCAAATGTGCACGAAAAACCTACAGAAAATGGATGCATAAAAAAAAAAAAAAGACAATTTATGCAGAGATGGATTTGTTCTTTTTGCATTACATCAAATTCACACTTAAGCTGACTTGTACTTATCGGCTCAAAGGGATGTTCTAGTCTTGGTGATTGACAGAAATCCAGTTACTCTGACTATGAAAAATGAGTTCTTAAGTTGAGTCCAATTTCACTTAAGAAAACAATTTCTTATTCTCTGATGAAATACAGAGGGCTTTAATGAGCTGAGTCAGAGGGATAAGTTAATGAACATTCCTTTCAAATAGTGTCCAATGATTGTGATACAAATATTTTGAGTAGAATAGACTAGAATAGCATATTTCAGTTTGAAGGGACCTACAATGATCGTCTTGTTCAATTGCCTGACCATTCAGGGATGACCAAAAGTTAGAGCATATTATTAAGGGTATTGTTCAAATACCTCTTAAACACTGACAGGCTTGGGGCATTGACCACTTCTTAAGGAAGCACATTCCAGTGTTTTACAACCCTCTTGGTAAAGAAATGCTTCCTATGCATTTTGTTGCTCAATGCATGCAGTGTAAATACAAGTCTATTTAGTGAATGGTCTCTGCTCCTTGCATGGCCAATTGAGAGATTCCAGGTAACTTAAAGGTCATTTAATTTACTCTAGACACTGTAGTACATTTCCAAGAGAAGTATTCTTGATATTTTGTGTTCAAATATACAAAATTAACAGTAATTTAAGAACTCTGGAAAACCTTAAATGGAAGGATTTCTTTCCAAATGTTTAAAAATGATGGAAGAGTAACAGTTCATACTCCTGTTACTAAACTGCCCTCATCTTGCAGTGCTCCATTTTGTCATTTATGGAACGAGTCACAGATCTGCATCCTTTGGAACCTTGAAGTATCTGGCTGTGCTCTGTCAGTTAGAGGATCTTCTGTTGTCATTGGTATATGAAAATATAAAGCCCTATTTCTTGGTGCTTTCTCCTAACATTAGCTTTACCTTTGTAAAATGATGTGAATCTATTGTATGTACAACTCGGGTAGGGTTTTTCTGAACTACACTTGCTGCTTATACAGCAAAATAGCACACTAATAGCATACATTATGTTCGCAAACTAATCTCTTCATAGGATTTGAGCTAAAGATTGCTTAGCTCCTCAGTCAGTCTTTAATTACTTCAGAGGCTTACAAGGAATCTATGAATCTAATAATTCAGGGGTTTTGAAAGTGGATTATTCAAGGATTATTGGTTTTCCGTGGTTACTTGTAATTAGCCACCTGATTTTGGCTTTCTCCATCTCTAGGGGAGGGAACATAGACATATTAAATATAGTACAGGACTGAGACTCAAAAGTCCTGTGAACTTAGCTCTGTGCTGAATATACTTTAAAAGGCACTTGACCTTTTGTACCAAAGTTTATCTGTTGATAACAATGGGGATTGCAATACTAAACCTTCTTTGTAAAACATTTTGTGAATATTGATAAAAGCACTTCATAGGACTAAATATTTATGATATCCAGTTGCAGAAACAGATCAAGTGGGAGAAACAGTGAAACTGAGAAAACATATACTATGAAAAACTTGTTACATGTAAATTACTCTTGCATTATGACTTGATAAGAAAGTCATAAAGATGTTAATGAGGCCAACCTCAACTAAGTGGAGAATTAGTGTCAAAAATCTTTGTAGCTGCTGATCTGAGCTTATTTATGCATCCACTACTGTACTATATGAGAATTGCAAATACTGTGTATTAAATCAGTATCAGTCACAAATGTTAGAAGAACCCAGCATGTATAAGCCGGCACTGATGCTCTTGCACAGTGCATATTTATGACTTCAGTGTTTCTTTTTAAGAACATTTTAGGTAGAACTGCCTCAACTCATGGGAAACAGTAATCAGGCAAGGAAAAGTGGAAACTGATACCACCTGAAAAGACTGATGTACAGCAGAATTTTCCTTAACCATGAGCCTGTCTGTTGACTGATAGAGAGTACCTATTATTTGGTGCAGAGCTGTCTTTTACCAAAAGCATTGCCACTTTTTGTCTGCAAAAGCTGTAAAAGCACACGAACCTACCTGAGATCTTCCGAGGAATATATAAGCTTGGCTGTCTGCTAGGAACTATTTAATTCTGTGTTTAGAATTTTTTCAAGGACAAAGGACAGAGGATAGTCAATTAAACAGATGTAGCACTCCAAGCCAAGGAGCCCATTACTTCTCCTTTTCAGTGATTCAGACTAGCAGCTTGCCAAACTGTGGAGTCATATCCTTTTCTTAAACAATTTATTTTTTTTCCAAGCCATTTTATTCTTATTTCTTACAGTGTTAATCCTCTTTGCCTAGTTTAGTCTCTTCTTTTGCAATGTCTAAGCAGAATTTAATAGAACCAATAGGTTACTCAATGTTAATATACAGCTTGTTATTTATGATGTTTCTTGTATAATTCCTAAGCATATATGAAATGTATTTATTCTCCAAATAGCTCTCCTGGTTTAATAATATAATTCATTGCAGATATTGGCTTTTCATTTTCTGGAGAAAAAGCATGAAGTTGGTAGTAGCGGGGTAAAGGAAACAAAATACAAAGCTGTAGAAATTGAATCATAGAACCATAGAATATCTCAAGTCAGAAGGGACCCATAAGGATCACAGAGTCCAACTCCCTAATTCTCAGAGGACTACCTAAAAGCAAACCATATGACTAAGAGCATCATCTAGATGCTCCTTCATCTCGAACAATCTTGGTGGCATGGACACTTCCCCAGGGAGCCTGTTCCAGTTATGAAGCACTCTTTCAGTGAGGAACCTTTTCCTAAAGTCCAAGCTAACCTTCCCCTGATGCAGCTTCATAACATATTTTTCATTTCCCTCCCCCTCCACTACCCACACTGTGAGGAAGTTTTGACTTCCGTTAGGTCAACCCTCAGCCTTCTCCAAGCTGAACAAGCCAAGTGACCTCAGCTGCTCCTTGTAAGTCTTGCCCTCAAGGCTTTTCATCATCTTGATTTCCCTCTCCTGGACCCACTTTAATAGTTTGAAGTCCTTCTTATATTGAGGTACCCAAGACTGCACACAGTACTGGAGGTGAGACCACACCAGTACAGTATGGAACAGTAGAATCACTTCCCTCAACCAGCTGGCTGTGCTGTGCTTGATGCACCCCAGGACCCAGTTGGCCCTTTTGGCTGACAGGGCACACCATTGTCTCATATTCAACCTGCCATCAACCTAGACCCCCAGACCACTGTCTGCAGGGCTGCTCTCCAGCCTCTCATCCCCCAATTTGTACATATAACCAGGATTACCCCATCCCAGGTGGAGAATCTGGCACTTGCTCATGTTAAATTTCATACACCTATGTAAAAATGATGGAGCCTCAAAAAGATTATACTTTCAGAGGTTAACTGGGAATTGTTTTTGCCTAGGACAAGGCTTCACTCTGGACAGTCTACAAATATTCTGTATGTGATGTGGTAACCATCAACTCTTGTATCCCTAACCATGTGTTTTCAACAAGAAAAATGAATGCTGCGTGACAGAAACACTGTGTTTGAAACACTCTAGCATAAGCTAGTCCATTGCCTTTGTGTTACATCACCACATATAGCCTAAGATTTGGTTTCTCTTTATAACGAAAGAAAAATAATGCTTGTATATTTTGTGTTGCTAAAGTGACAAATCTATCACTTTAAGGTAAAGATTTAAGTGTACCTTGTCCAAATCTGTTGTGGGCTTGGAGCAGTCATGGGATAGGAACTTAATTTCATTTTAGGTACTGAACAAGTTGTTAGTAAAAAGACATTTCCTCTCAGAGAATTTATAATTTGTCTGTAAGACTAGAGATAAGAAAATAAATTCTGAGCGGACCAGAGGGAAATAATGTTAGTTAGCATGAAGAATGACAGTCACAGTATACTATGCACATTGCTACAGTGGAATATTTTCTTTATATAGACTTTTAATGTAGGGAAGGGGAATGACAGTGCAGGGGCTTTTCCCATTTATGACAGGGTATAATATAAGGAGCTGATACTGATTTATGAGTCTTTGAAAGCTGGAAACTTGCCTTCTTAGAAACTGCTCCTCTGAGGCAATGCAGTTAGCAGCTCTCTAAATGGAACTAGTAGCTCTGTGTATTTCATTGAGGCGTGGTAAAGATCCTGAATGCTAGATTAGCATCCTTTTCTCTGGTGGAACCAGATAGACTCTCTGGGTTTTCAGGACTTTGATGCAAAGTGTTACCCTTTTCTTAAAGGATTTTTATTTGTGTCATTAGAGGAGAATCTCGTTACATGGGTTTTGATGGATGAATTATATTAGTAGTTTTGATATATCCATTTTTCATACAAAAATACGAGGCTACAAAATCTGTAACTTTATTGTTTTGAACAAATGCATTTTCAAAAAAAATAAATGCAGTTCATACTCGAAAAGTAGGCGTGCTCTAGGTTCTCTTATGTGATGAGATAGATAAAAATAAACATAACAGGATTTGGATGAAACATTAAATTGAATAAACATCTTACATACCAATCCTGCTAAGTGTCTTCACCTTATAACGAATGATGTGGAAGATAAGGAGACTCAGCGTCAGTCTGGATGAGGCTGTAAATGCTGTTTATCTCCATTATCTCTCTATTCATTAATTTCATTTCAAACTTTGAGATCATCATTTTTAGGAAGCTCCTCCATACAGGGTAGTGAAGAAGGTTTCTATACTGCTTATTGTTACATCTTTCCTGGTCTTCACAGGATTAGACAATGTCTTGTGAATTCATTTAAATGTTGATTACACTATCATTATGTGTGCTGTGGGTTTTTTGCAGGAGAAGAATGAGATGATCAAGTTGGTATACTGTGAATAGACTTAACAAGATTGCAACATGGCACTTTTATTGGAGGAGGAGATTTCATTTAAAAATACACTATCAAACATGTTTTTCTTAAATGGTGAACTGATGATTCCTTTTATTTTGCTTTTGTTTCTTGAATGTGTCATTTAGGTAAATTAACAGAGATCTACTGTTCGCTGGAACTGTGATTTGTCTGTCAGTGAGCACTCAAGGCTTTCTAGTGATTTTTATATTCTGTGACTTTTTCTTCTTTATTTGATACTTCTGTATTTTGACCAACTTTTATAAAAATTCAATTTTATGAAAACAAGCTAGGAATTTAGTGAGCATCACAATCTGTAAAAGCAATTTGAACTGGGCAGAAGAGTACTCACAAAAAAAATCTTAGCATTAAATTTCCAGTACAGCGTGGGTGGGTAAATAATGGGCTTTTCTCTCACAGTGGTTCCAGAATCGTGATCGCGACATGTTGCCTTGTAGCCATGTTGTTGTAGGGCAAGGATAGCACCTTCAGCCTTGCTTAGTTACCATGCAGAGGAGGGAAGAGCATTTTCATAGACCATATGTTTCCCTTAAGATAGGGACATATATCCTTAAGAAGCTAGGATAAAGAATACTAATTATTTGTTGTACCTGTTTATGGACCATGTAAAAATCAAAATAGAAAATGGATCAGTAGGAGTCACAGCTCCAGAAAAAAGCAAAAAAAACGTCCAAGTCTTTTCCTAACCCCTTTGGGGGTTAGAGAGGATAGTTTCAATGGAATTATTAGGAGAAGGTTTTATGTGTTAGTGCCTGATCTGTGTTTACTAGAGACAGATACTAGAGATCTGGAGTATATTCCTGGAGTCTGTAGCTTAGTCGGAATTTACAGAGATGTAAGAACCAACCAAATTTGACTTCAGAATTTTTACATTCAAACCTTCTTATCTCGCTTATACTTTTCTACTCCTCCCAAATATCCATGTATTTTCAGCTGCCAGAACTTGTGAACTCATTGAGAAAAGGAGGCTGCTGTGTAGAATACATTTATTATTTTTTTTTTGTTACCCAATTAACATAGCTGTTTGGAGTGGCTGAAAGGAGAGTAGATTGCAACAGTGAGTGGCTGAAAGGAGAGTAGATTGCAACAGTGCAGTCTGGTCTCTGGGATTCTCACCCTGACCCAGGCCTCACTTTAAATGTGCTCCTATAACAAACCTGGAGTGATTTAGATGAGGGTCTGTAATACTTGTAGGCAGACACTTCTGTTAACTATATGTAAAATCAGGTGAAGATTGTAATTCCTGGTTATGTGAGTAAGTAAGAAATGGTGACATTGTTTAAGAGTTTGTTACGTTCGGTATGAAGCTCTTAAAAATAGTGCCAGAAACAAGGAAATATTAGGGATTACATACTTTGAAAAAGCAGGGCAGGTAGTTCACTCATTAGTAGATTTTTAAGCCTCATTGATGTTACAAGGGTGGACTGCACCTGAAGCTTACTCAAAATTTTCTACTTTCACCATTTGATTTTAGGACATATATTAAGTATCTTTCAAAAAACAAAGTGCTGGCTTTACAATGGTGTGTTCTGGATAAAGTATTATTAAGACCAGAGATGTTAGTAAAAATAAGTTACTTTTTACTAATAAGTTATCACTTTACTAACAAGTAAAATAATAACTAATAAGTAATATATTTTACTAATAAGTTATTTCAAGGTCTATTTTAAGCAGAGCATCAGGTATTTTGGTTACTGTGTTGCATCTGGAAGTGTTGGTTCATTATGATTGTCATTTTCAGGGCATGCTCCAGTGCCCGAGATTGTTGGATTGTGTCTGTCTGTGGGTGAGTGTGCTGTGTGGGGTTTTTTTGTTTGTGTGTTTGTTTAGTTTTGGTGGTTTTGTTTTTTTGTGGTTGGACTCCATGATCTCAAAAGTCCCTTCCAACCATAAATACTCTGTGATTCTGTAATTTTGTAGTAAGAAGGGCAATCACACTTTAAAACACCACTTAAAAAAATGCTGTTTATTGAAGCTAACACTGTAAAGATCTGTTGAGCTCTTACAGGACTTTTTTTAAAAGATAAGTTCTATTAATAATTTCTACTGTCAAAAAAATGGGATGTTCACAGGAGAACTTCTCGCCATATTTTTAGATAAATTCAAGGACACGCGGGTGCTGATACTGAGGGGGAGCTGCTTACAGTCTCCTCTGTTCCCATGGTTGGGCTGAGTTTATCCTGCAGCCAAGGGATACACAGGACACAGAGCAGGCCTGATGGCACAGCTATAGGTGAAGGACAGCACGGGCAATGTGCTTACTCAGGTTAACTGTTGCGTGGATTGCTGACTCCTCAATGTACAATGGTCTTCCGGTTAGGATTACAAGAGTTACAGTTCTGGAATTTTAGAAGGCTCACTTGGTGTGGTCATAACATAAAGTAGTATTATGTTATATTGTAGAGGTAGCTGATACTACTTTTTATGCTCAGTTTGAGATTCAGTTTCAGATCTAGAGTCTGATACCTGCTTAACTCCTGTTCTTTTTCATCAGTTCAATGTTAGTGATGGAAATCTCTGATAGTCTTCTTTTAGTATGCTTGAGCAGCAGGCCTCTACATCTCAAACTAAGTGTAATTTTAGCATAGGAGTTGTATTTGCTGTTGTTTCTCTTTTGAAAAGGTGGTAAAAGTTGCTTAGGTCAGTGAGTATTATGCAGTACCTAAAACTACAGGCCATTAGGAGGGAGATGCAGTGGTGTTCCACCTCTTAAGGGTACTAGGAGACACAAGAATTCAGTCAATTCTTACTCCTTGAAGCAGAAGCTGGACCTGAAGTTCCTCCCTTTAATGCCTTACCTGTTTATTAATGCAGCCATTTACACTTTCTGTCTTTCCAGAATCTTGCTAGATAAATTGCTACCTTCCTTAGCTCAGAGAAAATGAGTAGACCTAGCTAATGCAGCCTTCTGGTTGGAGTGTTCACCTGCGAGAAATTGTCTTGTTTCCTGCTGCCAGGCACTAAGCCATGTCACAAATAATGATCACTGCTATTGATATCCCCTTCGTCTTTTCTTGAAAGATAACCCTGTCCTTTGTTCTTTGGGATAAAGATCATGATCTCGAGAGATTCCAGCTGTGAAGGAGATAATTGTTTTCATCATTATCATCATTCTCCTAGTGTTTAGCTTTATGTAGGTATCTCAGGTGGCTTTGCTTTATTTGCTGTTTTGTTTTCTATTCTGGAAGACCTCACAGTTTTTGATTCTAAAAACTACTAAAATATTAAACCGTCACTAATTTTATTGGGTTTTGACAATTTTTAGCCATCTAAAAATAAAAGTGTCCAATTTATGCCATTTCCCTAGGCTTTCTCCAGAGTTAATAGAAAAGAAGATGCACAAGCAGCTATGATTCATCCTGTTATTTTGGGTATATATCTTATGACAGAACGAATAGTTTTTTGGAAATGTCTCTGTGGTGGCCCGTGATGGAACCAAGAAGAGTAATGTCAGCTAAAAGTCTTTTAGACTGCTGAAGTAGCTGCAGTTAAGTGTCAGATAAATGTTTTGCTGCGGGAATTAGAAACCCTGATGGCATATAAGGGAATGACATTCCGCACTCTTGACCATTTTACTGCTAGTTTGGAAAACAATTTTTAATTGGGTGTTTACCCCACTGTCCTACTCCTTTTCAGATAATTGGATTCCAGTATATGATATGGGTTATGCCATCTGTATGTTCATTTCACATTCTGTTAGTTTCTTATATGTAATGAGAACTTCTCAGCCATGACCTTTCATCAGAAGACAACTATCACTTAAAGAACATTCTTTGGATGCTGGAAAAAACCTACTATGAATGTGCACACCAGAGAATAATTAAATACATTTTGCAAGAGGAAGCAGAGAACAGGACATATGCAAGGAATTTGTGACTAATCGTTGGATTTATTCTGTAAATGTATAGAAAAGACAATGTTTGTACTATGCTGAAGTACTTAAGCACTAGAATATTAATCTGACCAACAGATCTTTTATGGATACAGCAAAATCATCTCTGTGTCTAAACCAAATAGTTGAATCATTCTTTAAAAAGGAATAAAAATAAATAACTCTTGATGTTAGTAACGCCTCACTTTTCTTTGCAGAGGATTCACTTTAGTGCTTTAAGTTGGTCAGTCCTCTGATGATCACCAGAATGTACAGTTTAATTTGCATATAACTGTTCTATGGATTGTTCTTTTCAATTAAGCTTATTATTTTCTTCATTCCGCACTGTGCAGTTTCCATAGATCTTTCTATGCATGCCCAGCTTCTAAGTCTTGGAAGGGAATACATTCATATTAGAAACAAACTTATCAAAAACCTAAACCAATGGTGAGAACAAGAAATTATAGTTTGTGTGGTCTGTAACAAGTGGAGTCCCCCAGGGGTCAGTATTGTGTTCAGTCCTCTTCAATATATTCATCGATGACCTGGATGAGGGGATGGAGTGTACCTCAACAAGTTTGCAGATGATACAAAACTGGGAGGGGTCATTGACAGCGCCAGAGGTTTGTGCTGCCATACAGCGAGACTTGGACAGGCTGGAGAGTTGGGCAGAGAGGAACCTGATGTACTTCCATAAAGGCAAGTCAAGTGCAGGGTGCTGCACCTGGGGAGAAATAACTCCCTGCACCAGGACAGGTTGGGGGCCGACTTGATGGAGAGCAGCTCTGAGAAGAAAGACCTAGGAGTCCTGGTGGACAATAGGATGATCATGAGTCAGCGATGTGCCTTTGTGGCCAAGAAGGCCAGTGGCATCCTGGGGTGCATCAAGAAGAGCATGGCCAGCAGGTCGAGGGAGGTCATCCTGCACCTCTACTCTGCCCTGGTGAGGCCCCATATGGAGTACTGTCCCCAGTTCTGGGCTCCCCAGTTCAAGAAGGAAGGGAACTGCTGGAGAGGGTACAACAAAGGGCCACAAAGATGATTAAGGGCCTGGAGCATCTCTCCTATGAGGAAAGGTTGAGGGACTTGGGTCTTTTTAGTCTGGAGAAGAGAAGGCTTAGGGGGGATCTGATCAATGCTTACAAATACTTNNGGATGGGGCTGGTCTTTTCTCAGTGGTGCCCAGTGACAGCATAAGAGGAAATGGGCCCAAACTTGAGTAGAAGAAGTTCCACCTAAACATAAGGAGGAACTTATTTACTGTGAGAGTAGTAGAGCACTGGAACAGGCTGCCCAGAGAGGTGGTGGAATCTCCTTCTCTGGAGACATTCAAAACATGCCTGGACAAGTTCCTGTGCAATATGCTCTAGGTGGACCTTCTTTGGCAGGGGGGTTGGACTAGATGATCTCCAGAGGTCCTTTCCAACTTCGTGTGATTCTCTGATTCTGTGAAAGTTCTTATGCTATCAATGTATATAATAGCACTAATAATACAAAAGTAGTCCAATTTCAAAATTTTTTTAGAATGCCTCTAATTTCATTGGCCTATGTGTATGGTCTGTATGACATACAATTAGAGGTCTGAACAGAATTTATGTTATTGGAAACTTCCTAAGAACTGAAATGTTCTCCATGATAAAATACAAAGCTCTCTGTTAATCTTCAGTATCTGCTCTAAAAATTTGGAAGGTCAAAGTTCATCTGAGAGGCTCCTAACTCAGTTACATGAGACAAAAGAAAAGAACCTATCTCTCTCTGCTGATTTTTGGAAGAATCTAAGTACCTGATTTAAATTTCAATTAAATGTCAAAAATTAGGGGATATGTACTCCGGCATACTTTTCTAAATAATATTTTTTCTCCTGAATGAAGGTTTGGACTAACTTTATGATATCTTTGCTTTTCCATCCCACACAGGATTATCTGTTAATGAATACACTCCTCCTACTATATCCATATTTTATTTCTGAACAGAACCTGTTCCCTGGTTTCAGCCATTAAGTTCTCCACAGTAGATCTCAGTAGTCTTTCAGTAGTAATCAGAACTTTATGATAGCAGAGGCTCTTTCAGGCCTGCTGCATACACTGCTAGTGTTCTACAAGATGAGTGAATTATTATGAATGCAGCACTTCTCATCTTGAATATTTAAAACTAGGTGGTATATTTGTTTAAGCAATTAAATCAGAGTCTGCCTTAATCACTTCAGACTAGTGCTGTTGCAACTGTAGAATAAGTGGCAGGAGAAGAGGAGGAAAAAGTTGACCCAAATATTGTCTGTAAACAACATTTATCAAGTGTGGGATTTTGTATTTTTCCTCTTTTTTTCTTTAGAAAACACACTCCTTATCCATAGATGGAAGACCGGAAGGGATTATTATAGTGTCTAATCACTTTTCATGTTAAGTAGGCCATAGAATGTCACTACATTGTCTGTGTACTGATCATAGTGTTTGTTTGCTGGGTTTTCCCTAAAGCTTTTTGCTGAAATCTGATACCAGTAATCTGTCTAGCACATCTTTAAGTGAGAAATTTTATTAACCTTGATAGATAATTTATTTGCTTGTTTAAAGAAATAGCATAAACAAGTGTAACAACAGATGCTTTTCAAAACATGACATCTTCGTTTCAATTGGTTATTAAGCAGTAGTACAAATACATTAACAGTTGAGAATGCATGGCCTTCTGGTCAAAACTTTGGGAAAATATTTGTGATTTGGTTTAAAAGAGAAAATTATTTTAAATATTACAATAACATATATTACTCTCAATGAACCAAAATTTGAAACTTGCTAATATAAAGTTCTATCTTAATATGACTGTAATATTTAAAAGACCTCTTTTTCCTTAAAAAAAAATAAGAACACTTTATATATAAGAAGCTTTCTGTAATAAACTCTCTGAATTGTGATAATGACATCAAGAATCTAAAATGATAAGGAAAGAATCTGTGAAAAACCACAAAAAAGTGAACCAAAGGATTAGTGAGGAGACAGGACTGAAAGCAAGTAATCAGCAGAGAATAAGTTCTTTAAAAGATACCTTTTTTGCAACTAGAGTTTTGCAATAACAGTTAATGTTATTAAATAAATTAATATGTAATTAAATAAATTAATCTATCAGATTTGTATTGTTTCTCAAAATGTTCCAGCAAACGAGGTCAGTCTTTTGATCAAGTTGGTTTTTGTGGGAGTTTTACTGTTACCTTTTGGATGCAGACAATACCAGTAGGCAAGCAGAAGGAGAAAATGCTGAGGAACAGTAAATCTTACAACATATTCAGAAACAAAAACTAAAGAAAACTTATCAACTTCAGATAGCTTTGGAGGAACAGGGTGCAGAACAAGATAACATAAACATTTAAAACTGCCTGCCATCTGCCTCTGACTATAATGGAGCCTGTTTCTTCTAACTAATTTGTGGCCTTCTGCATTGCAGAAGTCTTTGCAGCTGTGAAGAGCAAAGAACAACATTGAATCACCCTTTCTGGACAGTATTTCAAGGTCCTATTGGTGCAGTACGAAATACGTAAGTTATAACAAATGTAAAAGCTTTCCAACACAATTGAAACTTTTAGTCTGAAAGCTTTTTTAGATACCCACAGCTCAACATGTCATTTTCACCATGCAGAGTGGTGATAAGAAAACCACAATTCAATTTTGCTAGCATTTTGCAGCCATCTTGCACAAGCAGAAATGAGACCGAAAGCAATCAGACCAAAACATTTATGTTTTAACTTCTTGAAGCCTAGTAGTTTTACCCTCTGTTCAGAGGGGAAGTCTTAAACCTGATCTTCTCGTACTGTGAGTGGTTCTTCACTCTCAGAGCCCCTCTTCTTGCCTTCCGTGACTTGGGCAGTGTGGTTTGAGCCCTTGCCAGTGAGGACTGAGACAAAAACGTTGTTCAGTAGCTCAGCCTTATCCATATCCTGGGTGACCAGCTCTCCCATTTCCTTTCAGAAGGGACCCACAGCTTCCTTCATCTTGCCTTTATCCCTGATTTATCTATAGAAGTTCTTTTTATTATCTTTCACATCCCTGGATAGATTTAGTTCTGCCTGGGCTTTCGCTTGCCTGATCTTGTTTCTGACCACTCGGACAGTTTCTCTGTATTCTGCCCAGTCTACCCTTCCCTGTTTCCACCCTCTATAGGCCTCCTTTTTCGTCCTGACTTTGTCCAGCAGTTCCTTGCTCATCCATGCAGGCCTGCTGGCTGGCTATTTTCCAGTTGCAATTAGCTACTTACAGAGTAGCATCACCCAAAAGTTCTTCTGTTCCTTCCACCTCTCTGTGTAATTCTGTGAGTAAGCATCTCTTCAAAAGCTGTTTGACCGTGCTGTCATGTAAAATAGTAAAATAGCTACCATTTAATTTTTATAGGACAAAACAACCTATCCTATATGTAATATATACAATGTCTCAATTACATATAATATATATAATGTCCCTTTATATATAAAATGCCTCTATGTACTTTGTATAGAAGGTGTTTAAAGAAATAACTAATATCAAAGCCTTTTCATGAAAAGGTATGAAATATATAAATAAATAACGCCCTAAATTAAGCATATACAAACATTTCCAAGATGTTCCAAGAGACTTCTTAAGGGACCACTGATCTTAAGGCCATTTTCTAATCAATTGGAAGAATCAAATTGAATCAAATTTCAAAAGAATCAATTCTTTAGAGCAGCATAGTTCTTAAATTTTGTTGTATGTATGTCAGGGAAGTGGTTGAGGCACCATCCCTGGAGGTGTTCAAAAGACAGGTTGACGTGGTCCTCAGGAATATGGTTTAGTGACTTTTTATTTTTTATTTCTTATTTTTTTTTGGTCAGAGTTAGGTTGATGGTTGGACTAGATGATCTTTAAGGTCCCTTCCAACCCAACCCAGATGATTCTATGATTCTATTCTATGGGTATATGTGAGAATTTTTTATTTCTTTTTTTTCACAGGTATGATTTTAAAAGTTTAGGAAAATGTATACATACTCCATAGTTTACATTTTTTATTATTGTATTCCTCATTACATATTTCAGCTTCTAAATCACAGAAAAGCTGTAACTACCTGGTTACTTCTTGAGCCCTTAACGGGATCTTCCATGATAAATTCTTGATGCACAAATGTGTATGAATCATATGGATAGGTATTTTGGCACATCATATATTTTCTCCACTGTGACCAGCCATCTCAGTACATAATAATGACTACTCTCTACCATCCTTATCAGATGTACTGATAAGGTTCAGAAGGAAATTTTTAAAATTGTAGCTTGTTCCAGGTAGGGCTGAATAAATCACTACATGTCTCTTAATAGAGCTTTCCTAAACTGCAGTTTATGACAATGCTACTTCCATGATGCTTCCATGGAAACTAGAACAAGAGTTTCTTTGTTTCCTGTCATAATTTTTTAACTGGTTCCTCACAAGTAATTGAATTACTTCCACCTCCAATGTGAGTACTTAAAAATGAATACTACTTGTCTTTGAAGAGGCTTCATTACTATGCCATCATTACTATGAAGATACAAAAATGTAGATGATATAAATAGTGTAGATAGAAAGTGTTAATCGATTTCAATGTAGATCAGGAATTTTCACAGTCCTCATTTTCTTTTTACATTGTGGAGCAGTCTTGGAACTTGGGGAATTGGATTCCTTTCAAACAGAATCAGAAGATCCAGGACCAGGCTTGTTCTAGTCAGTAATACAAATTTTTCAGGGAGATGAAGCACCCCCTGTAGGAGAAGATTAGGTTTGAGGCCATCTAAGGAACCTGAGGGTGCACAAAACTATGTGACCTGGTGAGATGCATCCACAGATGAAGTTGCTAAGCCTCTATGCATCATATTTGAGAAGTCATGGCAGTTCGGTGAAGTTTCCACTTACTGTAAAAGGGGAAACATAACCCACATTTTTAAAAACGAAAAAAAGGAAGACCTGGAGAACTGCAGGCCAGTCAGTCTCACCTCTGTACCCAGCAAGATCTTCCTGGAAATTATGCTAAGGTACATGGAAAATAAGAAGGTGGTAAGTGGCAGCCGACATGGCTTCAATAAAGGCAAATTGTGTCTGACAAATTTGGTGGTCTTTTTCTATAACAGGGTCACAGCATTGGTGTATACGGGAGGAGTAACTGACATCATCTACCTGGACTTGTGCAAAGTACTTTACGCTGTCCCATATGACAAACTTGTCATGGATAGACAATGGATTTGAGAGACTTGGATTTGATGGATGGACCACTAATAATGAATTGGCTGGACAGTCACACTCAAAGAGTTGTGGTCAATGGCTTGATGTCCAAACTATAGTTCCTTGGGGGTCAATAATGAGAGTGGTGCTGTTTTACTTCTCTGTCAGCAACATGGACAGTGAGATTGAGTGTGCTTTCAGCAAGTTTGTGGAGGATACCAAGTTGTGTGGAGCAGTCAACACACTGGAGGGAAGAGATGCCATCGTCAGGGACCTAGACAGGCTTGAGAGGCAGACCTGTGCGAACCTCGTGAAGTTTAACAAGGGCAAGTACAAAGTCCTGCATGTGAGTTGAAGCAATCCCAAATACACATACATGCTGGGGAGAGAATGGATTGAGAGCAGCCCTGAGAAGGACTTGGGGGTGTTGGAGATGAAAAGCTGAATATGAGCCAGCAATGTGCACATATAGCCCTGAAGGCCAACCATATGCTGGGTTGCATCAAAAGAAGCATGGCCATCATGTCAAGGGAGGTGATTCTGCCCCTCTTGTGAGACCCCACCTGGCACACGGCATCCAGCTCTGGAGCCCCCAACATAAGAAGGACATGGACCTGTTGGAGCGAGTCCAGAGGAGGGCCACAAAGATGATCAGGGCTGGAGCATCTCTGCTGTGAAGAAAGGCTGAGAGAGTTGGGATTGTTTGGCCTGGAGAAGGGAAAGCTCTGGGGAGATCTTATTGAGGCCATCCAGTACTTAGGGGGCCTACAGGAAAGGTGGGGAGTGTAGCAATGAGATCAGAGGTGACAGTTTTAAACTAAAAGAGGGTAGATTTACATCACATATTAGGAAGAAATTGTTTACTGTGGGCATGGTGAGACACTGGAAGTTGTGGATGACCCATCTCTGGAGGTGTTCAAGTCCAGGTTGAATAGAATTATAGCTTGTATGTGCCACAGATATGAATACAACTTGTAAACATAATTTGCAAAGTTATCTTAGGCTGTGGTCAGGTTAGTAGTTCAGCCAAAGGATTGTGTACTGCAGAATATGCTAACTACCTGAGAGTATATCCGGAGCCTTGGAACAGTTTTGCAACTTACAGTGAATTGCACACAGCTGTCAGTGCTTTGTGCCAGCTAGTTTAATGCTGGTACATCTGCATACGATGCAGTCATGTTTTTTGTCTGCAGAGGAAGTAGTATTCTGATACTCTCAGGATTTGCTGGAGACAAGGTCATATTAAAGTAAGAAAAGAGTCTCAAAGACTCTCAGAGTTAAAAGGCCACATTGGCTTTTGCTAAAATCTTCTTTTTCCAGTTCTCCAAGTCTTAAAGATACAACTATGTCTCCAAATAATACAGAGAACATTTTCTGGGCCTGACACAATACAAAACAGACTGGTCAAACCCACTCTGTATAACACTTGGTCCTGGCTCTCTACTGGCCTCATGTGATGTACCTGTCGTTGTATGATATTAAGGATAATATTTTAAGCTGGTTAATATTAATTCAAAGTATTTGAAGTAATGCAAGGCCTGTAGTGAAGCTCACCAGTAAGATGTGCTTATGCTATTAAACTAAAGGAATATATTGCATACCTGTTCCCATGCATATTAGGCTGTCAGTGTGCTCTGGCACTTTCTAATTGCTAATTCATTGTTTGGGAGTGTTAGTCGGCATGAAATGAAACCATGCCAGGCAGCAGGCTAGCAATTTGCCACCAGGGATTACTACTAGAGTCTGTGCCATGAACTTCTTTAGCTCACTGGGAGAGACATACCTTCATACACTCGGAGAACTACTCTGCGGTTTCAGTGGTCATTGTCTTTCAGCATAGTCTAAAGCTGTGCAGAGGTTTTTCTCATGCATATATCAAAGGCTGTAATACCATGTATTGGCATTTCATTCTTATTAGAGTTTTATGAATATTGACTCCACTAATGGCAATCTTACCTGCTTCAGTATAATGAGAATGGGGACAAGTTTAAGAAATACAGCTGTTAGTGACACACTACTGTGTAGTTTGGAATACCAAAATGTATTTATGTATTTTCTATTTCACCATGTACATGACCGAAGTTACTTAATAAAGAACAGTATTTAAAATTTTGAAATATGTTTAAAAAGAATAGACAATCCCTTCCTCTTCCTTTCAGCCAGCCCTAATTATTGCTAATTTTGTTGTAATCACCTAACTCTACAACTGAAACTTTAGGTCAATGAAAGTCACAATCTTAAATGTTCTCATTAATTTATAATTTCTAAAGAGGACATACATTTGTAGCATTAAGAATGGGAGTGCTGATCTGAGATTTTTAATTTCTTGAATAGAATATTTTCCAGTATTGTATGTTTATAAGTATCTATTCATATCTAAGATATAGTATCTTAGATATGTATGTATGTAAGTAGATAAAAGTATCTCCCCACACTTCAGAATGCAGTCTCTGATCTCTCTTCAGAAAACCTTTTGTACATACCACAATCTCATGATAAGCAGAGGGAAAACGAATAAGTATAATACTTGGACAAGAGTATCTGCTATTCTCATTTATATTTTTCTTTTCAGTTTCTTCATCAGGTCTCAATTTATCCTGCAGAAGCACCAGGGCTTACATGTAACCCCACTGAAGCCTTGCTCTGTTGATTTTGTGTTTTGTTGCATTCCTTGTTGAAAAAATAAGATAATGGCATTTAAATTATAACATGGATACCACCAGTATTTACAGTTTGGAGTTAGCATTTTTATTCATTGTCAACGTCTTTGTACTAGATCATTTAACCAAAATGATTCAATAACTCATCTTCTTTGTGATATCTCTGTTTCTACTGCTACCTGTGTAGCTTTAGTAACCCTCTGTCCACATGTTTCACCATTAGACATATCATAATGCCTTTTTCCTTCCCTTTGGATAGGATACTTCTCATTTTGTCATCATACTTCTAACTTCAAAGATTTCAGATAAATGTGATTTTCTCTGATATCCAACTGATCCTTCATGGGAGGGAAAAGAAGAAGAAGCAGGAGATGGCAATATCAGTGTTTTATTCAGTTGCCAGCATGTAGGAAAATACAGGACATATTTCATCAAGGAATTGATTGTGGCTTTCCTTTTCCATGATGAGGTAGTTGAAGTATAAAACGTAAAACTGAGAAAAGAAATATTCACTTCTCGGAAGCATCTTTTGGTAATGTAAAAAATATTTCCCCTATTAATCAAAGGTGAAAACTGAAGTTGTAAGAAATTAAGTGACTTTTTCTGAAATCACGCATTATTTAAGATAATATAAAATTAGGTCATCTTGTTCTGATTCTGGTGCACAGTGCAACATGCCCCAGTGAGAACTCTGCTTGAAAGAGGCTTGGGGAAAAATAGAGCCAGTAATTCAGGACTTCCCCACTTTTTCTTCTATTTTAAGATATGTACTTTATATAGATTTTTTATGCATTTTATTATACCTTCTAAACACTTCTATGCAACCATGTGCAAATTTTCATGTCTTTAATCTTTTGGTAGTAAATTAATTTTTGTTAAAAATAAAAAGCAACTATAATCTTTGCTGAGAAAACCTTCCTTAAACTGATTGTTTTTTTCCTGTTTCTAAGAAGAATGGAAGCAGAAGACAGAGGATGTTTTTGTCAGGAAGATTATGTATGTAGTAGTAAAGGTTTTTATGTGGAAATTTTCTGAACTGTTGTCCCAGAAGTGATCACTTGCTAGTAGTAAAAGCTTTATATGAGGACCCATGAAAATAGAACTTTAATCTGTCAAGCTAATCTAAATAATTTAGGCAGATTTATTTACAGAAAGATTTTCACAGAACACAATAAAGATTCTGGAAAAAGATTGCTTGTGGTCTCTTTTGAATTAGGCTAGATCTTGAAATGCCATTTAAATGAACAGTCCTTTTATTATTTTCTTTTAGTGGAATGTCTTCGACTAGGGCCTTGCTCCGTTTTTTGTGAAAAAAGTTGTTTCCTTTCAGACATCTATTCGTATTTTTTTTCTGTTTTGAAACTCTTATTTTGAAGAAAAAAGTGAATAAAGAACTTTGATGAAAATGAAGGTAAAGGAATGTGATATTTCTCCTGCTGGCAACCAAGAGAATTAAATGACACAAAGAGTTGTGTGAGCTTGTCTACTTTCTCTTGGGGTAAACCATCTTGCAGTTCATTGATGTGGCATACCCTTTTTCTAAACATTCCCAAAGCACATATGTTCAGACCTCCCTACCTTACTTTTCTATATTTGGGCTCTGAAGCTTGTTTTGCAAACATATGAGAAGCAGAAGCTTTTGCTCATATGTCCCACTTTCAGAGTCAGATGCAATCCAATTTCTAAGCAGTTATCTGTAACAGTATCTGACTCTATTAGCCTGGTAAAGTACAATTTAAACATGCAATACATTTTGTTTATCATCATAGAAAGAAGAAAGCATGCTAACAGTGCAGTTTTCAGTAAAGTCATGTTAGAATGACAGTCTTTTTGAAAAGCATGGCAATAGAGAATACTTTTTAGCTACAAGGTGTATGTTCTATACAACTTGCCCCAGTCTGTCTGTTTCCTTAATTTTTCTGTTAGAACATTAATTGGTCTTCTCGATGCTTTCCCTGCTGAAAACATTTGTTTTCATCTTAGTTTTTATACTGATACCTAACATCAGTACTAGCTGGCTGTGCAAAATTCATTACTGCTACAGAAAGATGGATGCAACATCACATATTGCAGGAAGGTTCTGCGTTCTTTTGCCAATAGTAAATCTGGACCTCTTTTTGGTTACTTACTTATTTTTAAGTTTGTTTGAAAACAAACACATTTTTGGTGAGTTGTCTTCTATTATGTAGCAAGACAGTCCTTTTTCACATAAAAATTTTTAAAGGACATCTTTATATTTGATTTAACATAAATTTTTATCTATTTTGATTTTTTTTTGTAGGCATGCATGTGTTTAGTGCAATGATCACTATGGCTTAATCATTTATTCCTAGAAAACTGTGAAGTGTTGCCTAATGCAAGTATAAGCTGAATGTCCTGTATGTCAACTTACATTTTATTCATGCAGCAGGATTAGGTAATACCCATTTGTTGCAGTATTCTTTAATTAAATTACAGGTCAAAAATTCAACTGATGGTTCACCCAACAAAGCATCTAATCAAATGAGCTTTCTTCTGAGAGAAAGAAAAATGCTCCAATCTGTCAGTCTTTCCAAATATGGATGATAAAGTCCAACATTCTAGATTCTTATTGTTAAGTTTCTATAAAGTTAAGCTAGAAGAATATGTAGAAGAAACATTTTAGAAAAATATTTTGACAATCTTAATCTTTAATCTTATTCTCATGTTGTTTAGTACAATTTTATGTTGCTCTACTATTTTATTTCTTCATAAAGATAAGATACATTTCAGGAACATTACATTTAAATGTTAAGCAGCCAGGCTAGCAAAAATGATCCTTCCTTACTTGAGTAAAACATCTGCTGAAGAGTCTATTTTTTCTTAATAATATGATGCATATATTTCTTCTTTTGATTGAGTTACATGTGCATTTGAAAAAGAGAATAAAATTCTAAGGAAGCCTGAAGATACTTTTTTCTGATCTAGCTTTCTGATGTGATTACAGATGAGGGTATAGAATTACTAAGCAGTTTGTCCACAGATTTATATTACTGTTACTTGTAAGTGTGACAATGTATGGACCTTGGGTTAGAAAGAAAAGTGTTGTTCTAGTGTCATTCACACTTAAGAGCAGTAGTTATTTTCCATCTCTTCCAATGACAATGATTGGTTGCAACTTCGCTCTTAGGGATTTGGGTAGCATCATTTATTTTTCTACTGTTCTATTACAGTAGCATGGTACTGTTCATGATGCTGGCCTTGAGGAAAGATAGTGATGAGAAATGTTGCCATCTACACTTAAGCCCTTCACATGGAGATCTACTGCAAAGCAAAAGCCCCCTCCCAGTTTTGGAGTATACTTGAAATATGTTTTCCCGATTTTAAATACAACAGCCAGGCTTGGGGCTAGACAAAATCTTTTCTTCATGTGAAAATTAATTGTAAAATAAAATACTCCTGTGTGTTCTACATTTGGCTTTGTAAAAGAAAAAAGAAAAGAAAAAAACCCCAGATATCCTTGACTCTGAGACCATAAGGTATTTTAAGAATCCCTATTCAGCAACAGACTTGAAGGAGTTTTAGTATGTTTGTACTAAACGGCAGATTGTTTTTACCTTGTTGTAAATTAGTGTAAGTTGTTGAGGTCCTGGAGATATTTCTACTTCTGCAAACCCAGCAGTACCCAACCAGAAATTACTTACTAGTGAAAAATTCTGACTGTTCCTTCCCATATTAAAAAATAAAATAAGGCATAATTCCTTAGCAGTTCTATGGTGGCAGAACCTTCTCCTCTTCTCCATCTAGACCATTGCTGCTTTCTTGTAACAAGGGAAGAGACAATGAAATGGTTAGCTCCTATTTTAAAGTTAACTGATCTCCATTTCAAGCTGCTTCATCCCACAGATGATTCTGGAGGTCATTAGAACTATGAAACATGCATGTATGTTATAGAGATGTCAAGTACCAGACCTCATCTGAATTGTTCTATTATTGTCCATTTTGTTATGGCAGCCATTCAGAAAAGATTCGATGGGAGCATATTCTGCTTCTTGTAAGCATGCTTCTCTGGCTGATTTCATGGAGGACTCTCCATTCATTTGAGCCAACCCTAGAGAGCACTGAGAGCAGATGAAATAGCTGAGCTAAGCAGAAGCCAATTTGTAACAGTGCTGGTGGGCCACTTGGAACGTCTTCCTAATTCTTTTTTCTCTTGAAATAACTGAGTACTCGTACATCCAGATGTGCAGTTGTTGGAATACTTAGATTTTTCCCAATTAGTCAGGGCCACAATTCATACAGTAACTGTCTTCTAAGAAAATGTGGGACTAGCAGAAATTTGTACTGCTGGGAACATTAGAGTGAAAAGTATTTAAATGGTTGTTATTCCATATGCAAAAGAGGAGGTGGATTTAATTTCTGTTTGAGCACTGTAAGGCTAGACGAGATTCTATAAAACCCAAGTGAAACCTTCATCAAAAATGACAGGATGTCCAAAATCTGAGTTTTATATGATAACGATGTTTTTCCCCCACTGTGCTGTCCAAGGAATTTGAAAAAATTCTGTTCTTGTACTACAGTGCAATGTAGACATATGGCTTTGCTCAGCCACTGAAGATGATGTGTTGTCAAAGATTCATGCCAGCACTTGTTTCACCAAATAGTTTACTAAGAGGAGCAGGGAATCCAACCTAGTTATCAAAATTTGATGTTTTGAGAAAGCATGAGAAATTTTTAACTGTTATGTTTCCGTGCCAACAGCTTTTCTTATTTCTAGTTGTCTTCATGATTTATCTTTACCATTCATGAAACTATGAAGCAGACTATTTTACGTTTAAACATTTCAAGACAACTTTGCCTCATCTTCCCTGCAGAAAATTTACGGAGAAATTACTGCTCTGTATAAATTGTATAGTACCTAAACTGTTTTATATTGCTGAGTACAGTGTAATTTTTTTAATCAGTCTGATTAAGTGATCAACAGTTAGGTAAGTAAAGTTTTAAAGTAGATGATATAAGAACAAGATTGGGAGCACAGAAGTCAATTTTCTTTCTTCACTGTGTCGATATGACTGAGCAAAAGTTGTTGGGTTCTTTGAGTGCCTCAGTTTTTTGATGTTTAGTTTCAGGTACTGAATAATTTTCATGGTGTTGAGCAGCTTCACGTCTCGTGAAAAAATTTGAAAGTAGAAACACACACTATCTGTCTTTCCTAATAAATAAATAAACCAAATTCTTACCACTATCATAACGAGAGAAAATCACAGTGAAGTAATTAATCTCCTTCCAACTCAGCAAAAAAAAGGAGATGGGGAGAGAGAAAGTGTCATTTGTTCTCACTCCATAGTCACCGTTTTTGCCTAAGGGCTGCACCAAGCTTGCTACACTCTCCCGTCTGCAAGACAAGAGAAGAAATTAGCTGTGTCTGTAGAACTGAATACATTACCATCAGATTCTGAATGCCTTGAGCGGGTGATGCAGACACATGTGCAGACACTCCATATTGCCTCTGAGTGAAGACAAAGCACCATTTCCCATGTGTTCAGATCTACTTTGGTGGTATTAGAGAGAGAAATATTTTTCCTCTGTGGGTTGTGTGAACTTTGTATGTAAATACAAAAGATCAAAAATACCTGTTTACTCTTTCACCAGTGCTTTAGGATTTGGTTTCTCTGGTGACAGTTAATAAAAGTACATGGAAAACGGTTTGTTCCATGAGAAGCGGAACTAATGACACTTGGTTTCTTGGGGATTTGTATTCTTTATCCCTAATCTTTCCTTCTTGTAGGCAAGAGACAGCGCATACTGTGGCTTATTTAGAGCTGTTCATATATTGATCATCTGGCCAATACGCATATCTGACTGGCCAGCTGGTTGCTGTCAAACAGTGTGTTACAAGCTCTGTTCTCCCTGGATCTCACTTTTAGTAAAACTCTAGCTAACGACCCAGTTTTATGAAACTTGAAGGAAAGCAATGGACTGTTTTTCAGATAGACAGAAATTGTCCAAAAGATTAAAAAGTTAAGGAGTGCCAGATGGAAAGACAGACATTCAAAACAATGATCTATGTTTTGTTCCTGTAAAAAATAAGCTAAAAATATGCTACATCAATGTTATTCGTGTCTCAAAGTCAACTACTCAGAAATTAGAAGACATAAGAATTAAGATTGTCTCTGTAATGTGATTTTAAACACTTTTTGAATATTCTGCATTTTTTAAGCATTAACCGCTTGATAACATAGTGTATTTTCCATCATCATCTGGAATTTATGTAATTATGAGGACTGCAACTTGCTGAAATACATTTTACATACTTCTCTGAGATTTCACACACAAAGTCAAAGTCCCAAATTCAGGATCTTGCAGTTAAAATGTGCACACACACACACATCTGGACAAAACAAATCTTGGCAGTGTTTTATTTTAAAGTACCAGTTCTTCTTGCAGAGATATTTAAGATTAGTAGCTATTGATTGGTCTTGTTTCTGCTCTCATTTAATTGACGCAAACAGGGCTGAAATCAATAGAGAGCACTGACCTGTGTTGTTTGATTTACATAGAATCTAAACACAGAATGCTGATTTTTTTCATAATTTCCATGTGAATGGCAATAAGTTTCACAGTAATATGTAGATATATAGGGAGTAGGAATAAAAGGTGTGAAAATCCCAAGATTAGTTCTGATGTGGCTACGGTCATTGTGAGACAGCAATGGTATAAGTGGCAGCTCGCTGTCTTTGTGTATAGGCCGTTTTCATATGTCATTTCAGTTATTTTGTCATTGTTTATATTTTATGCAAGTAAACAGTAATTATAAATATTTCCAATGCCTTCTGTATGTATATCAAATGGAATTTTGGAGTTTTTCAGGGACACATATTAAACTGTTTAATATTAGAGCTAGAGCATTTCAGATTTGATACAATTTGTACCGTGACATCTAAGCCATTGCTTCCAATTTAGCTGATCTACTTGCCTGAAAGGCATTTCTTACATGTCTCACCTTCTGAACCCTCTATCATATAATCTGGTTGATTTTGGCATCTGATAGGTTTAATGTCAGGCATTTCAAGGAGGACTTCAAGATGGATGCAGACAATGATTGACAATCTGTGTCCTACTAACGTGTAAAAAAAAATAGCTCCTCAAAGCAAATATGGTTCCTTTTGCTTCCTTAAAAAATGTTTATATTTCTAAAATGCCAGTCATCCATTCCTTGTCCTATTTTTCCCTTAGATAAGAGGGTTGATCACATTTATGTTCAAAATTGACACTGAAGAATGTAATGCATATATATTCTGTGCAGACATGATTTCATATTCAGGAAAAAACTGAAGGTATAAAGGGATAAAGTCACGTCTTGTCCTTAGACCCAGAGATGTTTTGAAAATTTCTCTACTGGATGATTGAATTTGATAAATGGAACGACTAAGTCTAGAGACAACAAAGATTAGTAACTGAAGACCATTTTGTAGGTGTAACATGAAGATGATCAGAACAGAATGAGCTTGAGTCTTATCTTTCACTTGGGTAAAACTGAGAGTAATTCTTCTGGAGTCAGTAGAATTATATTAGAGCAAAATTTTTTCTATAGAAGTGAAATGGACCAGGATAAGTTATCCTGCTGTAATTATTTCCAAATAATTCTCATATGAACCCTCTGTTCTGGAAAAAATGTTATTGTATTAAAAATAATTCTAGTATTTTTTCTTCAGGTAAACCAGGCCTAATGCCCTAATATCAGAAATTTTTAATCTGAGTTAAGTGGTTTAAATGTTAGTATGTTGGTATATCACAGCGGTTTGGATATCAAGTTACTGATTTAATTCTAAAATTATATTCTAGTAATTGGGGGCTTAATTTTCACTCATTTGGTAGTCTCAATCCAGCACAGTATCCTTTATCTCAGACGCTCTTTATATCCTACCTGACTGCTGGGGTAGAATAGTAAAAGACTGGCTTGTTCTTCATCACTGAAAAATATATTTGCTGGAATGTAATTAATCACAGATATTATATAACTGTATAACTGTAAAATTTTGATACATGCAAAGTAGTATCTTTTTTTTTCTTTTGCTATTTTATAAACATGGGGTCAAACACATAGTTTTAAAAAAATATTTTAATGGAGACATATGCTACGAGAGACAAAATTTATTGCCCAGAGATAAAAAAAGCTGGAAGGAAGCTGTTTTCATCCCTTTCTTCTTATGACTTGTTAAAACTTTGGGCTGTCAGTATTATTTGTGAAGTTATGGGATTCTCCTCACATTGCTTTAGGGACTGGCTGGTTTCAAGAATCTTGCCAGTTTGTCTCTAAATGTCATTCTGTATGCCAAGCTTTAATTTGACTCCTTAGCAGGCATTATTGAAACTGTCTTTTGTAGTACCTGCACTGGCAAAACAACCCTCTATATGGTGGTGGGGCTCTTTAGACAATTCTAGGCACATGATCTACACTGTAATGACAAAATGTAGGGACAGATAATCTTCATCTCACACAACATGTCAATCACCATGCAGATGTTTACATCTGAGCTGATTCTCTAGTTTTCCTCTATAATTAGTGAAAGGAAACATAAACTTTTGAGGGCAATTCACGTAGCCATTCCCAGACATGTATTGTGAGAAGTGGTAATTTGCATTTTCAGAAGGATCCATTCCTCTCCATTGGCTATCAACTGAATGTGGACAGGTAAGATATTTAAAGATCCATATTGTAAAAGTCTCGGTTTAGGTAAGGAAACTTAATTTGCATGTCACAGTTTCATCCTTAAGATCATCCTCACTTGCCTGCTAGGTGGGCTAATGACTTAAGAGACAGTCAGAAGATAAGGTGTAAGACATAATACACAGAAGAGCAGTCAGAGACGCATGGTGTCTCAGACCAAGCTGTTCATGCACAGCAGTGCTGGTGAAGCCAGCAGGTCATGTGTAGGTTGGAAGGAGGTCTCTGTCCTGCCAGGTACTGCATTTGGTACCAAATTCTGCTGCTGTGCTAATCATTTCCAGTGATTAGCCTCCTTGTGAGCATGCATCAATCTATTTAGTGACTCTAATCAGGGCATAAGGAGTCTTTATAGTTATTACATGTTTTTTGCCTAGATCTGTCTACAAAGAATGGAATTGCCCCTCATAACCATCTAGTGTTTGTCTTCTGCCTTCCTTTATCTACTAATTTAAGACCTGGACCTCTCTGGATTTTACACCTGGTCAGTTTGCTGCTGACTTAATATCATTAAATTAAATAATACTTGCAAAATTAGCCCTTCAGCCTGCAACCAAGAATATTTCAGTATTGAGTTATGTTCCCTGCTGCATTTGAGATATTTGAAGGGACCAGAATATTTAAGAATAAGACGGGACAAGTCTTGTACACTATATTCTGTTACCCTGATCTTAAAATGTATTTTGTAATACAAAATACATTCATTTGTAATGAAGAAGGATCAATCTGAGTTGAACTTTCATTAAGACAGTCAAATAACTTTTCTTGGGGAAAATGATATTGAATGGGCCAACATGATGACACACAGACAATAATAAAAAACAGTGCTACAGTTATTGAGATATCATTTGTTGGATGAGGTTTAGGTTTTCTTTGGACATTAGCAAATCAGTTTAAAATAGAGTGAAACATCTAGAAGAAACTAGTGAATCTAAAGCTGTGAAGAGAGGAAGTTTAGACAGTAGACCCTCACTTACTGGGATGCTGAGATTTGTCAGTGTCAATCTGTTCATTTTAGGAAGTGAATGTGACTTGCTATGGATGTTTTATGTCTTGTGAAAGATAACTTTAAATTTAGTGGTATTTCTCTGTGTGAGATGGAAGCATATCTCAGTTTAAAATTTTAGCTCTAAACAGCACATAATGAAAGATCTCATGTGAAAAACTGGTGGAAATAGACCAATGGGTAATGAACTAATTTAGAGCTTGACTATTTTGATGATGTTCAGGAAATATGCTTTTGTTGGTACATGCCAAATAGACTTGGCATGGAAGAAAAATCAATATATAATGAAGTATAGATTAAGTACTAAAAATAAGAAAATTAAATCTTAGTTGCTTTTTTTCAGTATTTTCAACTTTTTAATTGCAAATATACCTGATCTATTCATGTTACAGATACTATAAGAACACTACTGTAACAGAACATAATCAAAAACTGCTTTAACTGTCTATCTAAACTCGATCCAAATCTCCATTAATCTGTGACATACCTTCTTGGATATTAATGTAATCTGTGGAAAAGGGCTACCTCTTGAGTCTAGAATGAAGCAATAAAAGGTTAGAGCATGAATTTCTTTTTTCAAAATTTTATACATTTAGCAATTAATTTATGTAATTCAGAAATTCCTCTGACTGATACCACATAATTGGCAAGTCATTCCCACCAAGAGGGTGGAATCAGTGCTTGCTTGTCAAGCTCTGTTCTCCACTGAAGTCTGCCCTGACAACACATGTTCATCTTGGCAGGGCTTCGGAGGCGATGTGATATTAATGCTTTCTGTCCCAAAGTTGCAAATGGTGCTGCAATTGATGCCTTGTTAATTTAGATGACAGTCATAGACTACTACTGCAGTTTTACTTTTCAAACAGTATTTTCCAGGATGAGGCTTGATGCTACATACATCTATATGTGTATGTATACTTTCTTAGCTGTTGGCACACAATTGTGTTTAAAGCACACAGATGGGCAGCTCAGTTCCATTTACCTCTGGTGTGCATTCTGTCATTGGCAGCCGATGTGAGGAAGCCACAGGGACACATCTCCATACAAATGTGATTTTAAAAAGGCAATTTTCATTTTTTATGGTGGCTTTACAGAGTTTTCACAAAATTTAATGTGCAGATGACTTGCTACAGCATATTGAAAGTCAAAAGCCTTATTCAACTTTTGCATTTAACAGATTACATGATGTCTCAAAATTAAAATAACTGCAATTATAAAATGTTATTCGTGGTTAGAGACAGTGGACTTCTTTGCAGAGTTTGGTATTTAATCATGCAAGATACTCAGCAGCTCTGAAGGGGAAAAAAAGGCAGATATTAAAAACAATGTGCAATAACTTAATCAGTATAATTACTATTTAAATGCAGGTTTAATGTTTTAATGCTTTTGAATTATAGTCCATTATCCTCACAGTGACTGAAGCCTATGCATTGTGAGAAAGATAGTGAATCTTCGTTAATATATTATTCTTTAGTACTGTTGTTCTGCTAAGCACTGCTTGGGCACAATGTTCAGATAACACCAGGCCTGGAAGGACGAGACTCCACAGTGGCCATGGTAATGTAGCTCCCCCTTTGGCTGCCCTGTGCTGAGCTGTGCACAAATAAAGAGTCTTCTTGTCTTTAATGCCATTAATGACAGGAGTAACAGAACTCCCATCTAGCACTGACAGGGCTCAGGACCAAGGGAAAAGACTTTCTCTTGTTTAGGTTTGTCCACTTTTCTAACATTTATTCTCTTTACCTTTCAGAATAGCAGGTGAAATGGAGCCATCTGGTTGTCCCATAGGTTATCATCCAGACTGTACTGATTTATTATTATTAAAAGCTGACAGAAAAAGTAAAAAAAAATCAGGGACATGAAAGGTTTCTTGTTAAAATATTTATGAGTTCATTTCAAACTCTTCCTTCAGTTAACTGAGCTGTATGTAGCTACAAAGTCTAAATAGTCAGTGAATTCATACAATTAGTTGACATGAGAGATTATATATTTTCTCTTTAAATATTTCATATGCTGTCATACTCTTAACCCTGCAATATATCCAAAACAATAAATCACCAACATTCCTCATATTAGGGAATTTTTGCTTTTGCAAACACTATTTGACCTAGTACTTGATAATAATTTTATTGGCTTAAATAATAAGAGTAATAGAAGAAATAATATATTCAGTAATAGACATTTCTGGAATTACTCCTTAAATGAAAGATGCTAAGAAGATGGGACACATGGCATCACAAACAATAATTGAAATAACATAATGAAATAATTCTCAGTTCTTCTGGACATAATGGAAAATGTCTGTCTTTGGGATTTTTCAATGATGAGTGAGTAAAGTTTGTTAAGTGAGTAAAATTTTAAATAGTTTTCCAATGAAAATAGCTTTTAGTAGAATCATAAATGTGGTGTTCATAAATTGTACAGTTCACATCAATTATTTTAAAAGACCAGGTTGCCTTATTTTTTATAGTGAACAATTTATAGGATCCATTATAAACATTTTGTTATTAACTTTTTATTTACAATTTTTCTTTCAAAATAGTTGAAAGTCTACAGATCCTGGGGATGCATTTTTGCTGACATTAACTTGGCTTGTTAACTCCCCCTGCCTTGTGTAAGCTTTTACATCATTCCAATCCAACTCTGAAGATTCCAGAGAGTTTAAATGTCTTTGCTGCACTGAGAATAGTTACGTGTGGTACTTTCAGATATAGAAAAAATAATAAAAAATATTTATCATAAATGATTTTCACCTGCACAGTAACCTCTAATTAAATGGGGAGTCATCAAGGACATCTTTTTCTAAATTCATTTTCCTATCATATTTTGAGATGAAATGTATTATGAAATCATCTCCAGAAGTCTAAATTTTATCTTTTACTTGCAGACATGTTTACATCTTGCAGTCACTGTGTTTAAGTTCTTTTCCACATCTGTTTGAAAGAGTGTCTTACTACATAAGGTATTGCATTCATTTTTACTCATTTTGAAAACCTTGCTATCCCCACCAAATTGTTTCTTCTTCCCATTTTAAATATTTTTAGATCTGTCACTTGTTCATGTAAATATTGGCTCTGGACAAATTTAGATCTTATTTAGCTGTGTCAGCTACAGAGAAAATTATTTAGTAAACAGTTTCCCCAGCAAATTTGAAATCTAAAAGAGTTTTAAGACTTTATGCATTGGTCTGGCTAAATCAGTAAATTTGGAAATAAGTGAAAATAAACCAATGGAAACTATCCCTTCATAATGACATTTCAAAATTTACCTGAAAATAATATTACTGAATATTTTAGTGATATTCTAATTCTAACTCTGCTGGTGACCTACTGATAAATAGACAAATCACTTCTCTTCTTCAGGCTTTCCATCTGAAAAGAGAGGTATTGATATTGCCTTCCATATTAGAGAATGAGATCTAGATATATACAATCACAGAGTCATAGAACAGCCCAGGTTGGAAGGGACCTTGAATGATCATCTGGTCCAACCTTTCATGGAAAAGGAGGTCTAGATGAGATTATCTAACACACAGTCCAATCACACCTTGAAAAGGTCCAGTGATGGGGACTCTACCATATCCTTGCGGAAGTTGTTCCAGTGAGTGATTGTTCTCACTATGAAATCTTATTTCTTATGTTGAGATGAAACCTCCCTTGATGCAACATGCACCCATTGCCCTTAATTCTGTATATATGGCTCCTTGTGTAGAGAGAGAGACGCCCTTTAAATTCAGGAATGCCCTGATGAGGTTCCCCTGTGCTTTCCCTGGTCAGGGCAAAAAGACCTAATTCCTTCAATCTTTCCTTATATGTCAGGTTCTCCAGCCCTTTGATCATCTTCATGGCCCTTCTTTGAACCTTCTCGGTCTGTACACATCTTTTCTTAACTGTGGGGACCATACCTGGGCACAGTATTCTTGGTGAGGCCTGACAAGTGCTGAATGGGATGATCACATCTCTATCTCTGCTAGTAATGCCCCTGCAGATACAGCCCAGGATCTGATTTGCCTTTTTTAGGGCATCAGCATACTGCTAACTCCTGGTCAGTTTGTTGTCCACCAGGACACCCAGGTGTCTTTCAGCAAGGCTGTTCCCAGCCACACAGATCCATCACCCATTCAGTCTGTATCATGCCAATTTTTCTAGAAGGGGGTTGTGGGAAACTGTCAGATGCTTTGCTGAAGTCCAGGTAAAAAAATATCCACTTTTCTCCCCATGTTGACAGAAGATGTCACTTTGTTGTAGAAGGTGATCAGACTGATCTGGCATGATTTGCTTTGGTAAATCTGTGCTGGCTCTTCCCAGTAATCTGCTTAATTTCATTTGTGATAGTTTCTAAGGGAACTTATTCTATTACTGATATATAAGCAAGCTGTAATGGAAGGATAAGCTATGTAAGGGCTAGATTGTGATATTACCATTTTATTATGTATGTATAATCTGGAAAAAAATATATATATTCTTTATGTATATGTATATTTTACACTAAAGAAAGTTTACACCAAATAAAGTTTGCCCTTTATTTTTGTAACATAGTCTTGCTATTGGTGTTTGTGGTTACTTTTCCAGATCCGAAACTCCCAGTTATCTGGGTAGCCTGGAGATACATCCCTAAATACATTTGATAGTTCCATTTCTGATTTTAGTGCTTGATTGAAGATTTTTTTGTTCACAGTAAACAGACATAGCAATGCAAATGAATCGAAAGTGTGACTGTAGAGTCACTGCAATTGTTAATAATTCACTAGTTTTGCAAATTCACTGGATTGTGAATCATCTGATGTAGAGAAAGCTTGCTGACAAGGGTGGCTTATCCAACAGATCAAATGGAAATGTGACTAATCCTTCAAATTCCAGAAAAGTAAAATTCCATCATCTCGAATTTATCAAAGTACTTGCTATAAAGTTGCAACAAAAATTTGATGAAATATTGAATAATTTTTGAGCCTGGTCCCTTATATTTTACAGTGTCATTACTGGTGAATCAGAACTGTGAAGAGAGAGAGAATATGGTTGTGGGATACATAACACATAAATGTAGTTTCAACAACCTGTTTGGTTTTTTTTTGCCTAACCTCTCCATGGATTATCATTACCAAAACGTAGCCTAATTTCTCCATATTGAGAAAAAGTGCTGAGAAAAAGCTGAGTATATCCTATCAATCACATCTCTTTACGGTAGTTTTTTTTTGTCTTTTAGGATTTCCACAATACAATTTTATTTTCTGCTGTATAAATTTGTATGGGAGTCTGCAATTCATATTTTTCAGAAATATCTGGAGCCACGCTAGGATCATGTTGTTTCGTTGGCACATAAATTATATGGTCTTTAAAATATCCTCTAATATTATCATAAAACTGCATTTTAAAAGGATATTATTGAAATTATAATATCTGATCATGGGCCATGCCTTATTCATTTTAGTCATTAGTTTTAAATTTTTTCTGGGAAAATAATTCAGTTTCTTGGTATGGCTTTACCTTGTACTTTTAACTTCTTTTTTTCTACTTTTTTTAGGTCCTCTTGGCTAGTACTAAATTATAATATTTTTAGTTTCACTTCTAATCAATAATAGTAATGCAGTTTGTTCCAAGTGGCCAACATTACAGATGCTTTTTCCGTCTCTTTGTAAGGCTTCTGTAGGCTTGACAGCTTTTCTTCCGAATCTTCAGTGCATGTAGGTTCATTCACATCTATTTCTGTACAAACTGATGTTGAGCCAAGGGAATGTTATATCATATTTTGGAAACAAGAATGAAATGAAACATTGAATTTACTGTAAAAATTTAGAATGCTTTATTGTAAGAATACAGGAATTAAAGGAACAGAACCCAGCCAGTTTGCAGGTCCACTCCCCTGTAATTTTAGCCAATAATGCCATAAAAATTTAACTCGGGTGAGTCAGTGAATCCATATGCAGAGTTTAGAAAATTTCCCAACACCTTGTAACAATCTTTATACCTGGTAGATGCTGAAGCAGCACAACAATGTACTTTAATACAGTAAGAGGAATTGGGGTACTGCAAAGGCTCTCAGTCTGCAAAGGCTCTCAGTAAAATTTTATCCTAGAATGCAAACCAGAGTTTTATTAGGTGAATTTCCCAAATAAGAAGCCAAAATGAACTGTGTCCTGGACAACAGAGGAGCCAATTTTTTCTGGCCATCTGACAAGAAGAGAGCTTTCTCCTGATGGAGAATCTTGTGTCTGATTAAGTCCTGAATGTGTAAGACAAAAAATGCCAAGTACTTCAGAGAGTCTGGTACCTGCAAAAGTACCAGCATAACCTATTTTAGCTTCTGTCTCATAGCAGTCAATGCCCAATGGTTCAAGGGAAAGCAGCCTTTAGCAGCCACATAATGAACCAAGAAAAATGATAATTTCCAACCCTTGCAAGTACACTGAGATGTGTGGTTCATAAAATATAAACAGTGCAAACAAACAGAGGAAAGTAGCAATCAGTATTACTTCTTTCATATGCCTGAAAATTTTTTGCTGTTTTTTCTACCATAGACACTAACATGGGAAAATTCAGGTTTTATTGTGATGTTCAGATATATCAAGTTAGATCTCAAAGGTGAAAAGACTGTCATGCATCCAGGAACAGAAAATGTTATATTTTTATATATTTTTTTTTATATAAATTGTTATATATACCATGTGCATGTTACCTGTCATGAAGTGATACGGAGTGCTATGAAGTCCAATGCTGTAAGGATCAGAGAGCAAAATAATTTCAAAAGCACCTATGATTTTGTACCAGTAAATATTAATGGCAGCAGAATTATACCATTACTAAGTGCTGTTGAGAATACTGTCACAGATGTGCTGTATAACTGCTATTATCCTTTTGTAATGGGCTACCCTGAATTGATAAAGCCAAATTAACCCCATGTTTTTGTTAATTTAATGACAAACAGTGTATAGACTAAATGCCCTGATTTTTTTTTAATTGCACTTGCACTTACATGCTCCTTTAGAAGACTTCAATTCTTCATTTCTTTGACCCTGTTGGAGCAAGTCCAGTAGAGCCATCTGCTGATCCACCACAAGGATGATCAGAGGGGTGGAGCACATCACCTATGAAGACAAGCTGAGAAGAATTGGGGTTGTTCAGCCTGGAGAAGAGAAGGCTCTGATGAGACCTTATAGCAGCCTTCCACTACCTAAAGGGGGCCTACAGGAAAGATGGGGAAGGACTTTTTGTCTGAGAGTGTAGCAGTAGGACAAGGGCTAATGGTTTTAAGCTGAAAGAGGGTAGGTTTAGATTAGATATTAGAAGCAAATTCTTAACTGTGAGGGTGGTGAGACACTGGAACAGGATTCCCAGGGAAGTTCTGGATACCTCATACCTGGAAGTGTCCAAGGCAAGGTTGGATGGGTCTTTGAGCAACCTGATCTAGTGGGAGGTGTCCCTGGCCATGGCAGCAGGGGCGGAACTAGATGATCTTTAAGGTCTTTTCTAACCCAAACCATTCTATGATTCTGTGATTCTGTGACGTGGTACTTTGATGCAGTTTCCCACAGTATTCTCCTGGAGAAACTGGATGTTCATGGCTTAGATAGGAATAAACTCCACTGGGTTAAAAACTGGCTGGAGGGCCCGGGCACAGAGACTAGTTGTGAATGGAGTGAAATCCAGGTGGCTGGTCACGAGTGGTGTCCCACAGGGTTCGGTACTGGGGCTGGATCTCTTCAACATCTTTATCAATGATATGGACAAGGGCATCAAATGCACCCTTGGGAAATTTGCAGATGACACCAAGTTGGGTGGGAGTGTTGATCTTCTGGAGGGTAGAGAGGCTTTGCAGAGGGATCTTGACAGGCTGGATGGATGGGCTGAGACCAACGGGATGAGGTT